>JAMKCH010085459.1:0-42519 GCA_023653785.1 Ophioderma brevispina
CCTTGCATATCAATACACATGGCTCATATCTTCTAACCTTATGGATTGTTAGCTCTCAATGACATAATAATAAGTGGAAACGTCACATAATATTCATTGCTGAATTTCTCCAACACAGCGATCGTTTAACAAGTACCAAGTTATTGTGTTTTCCTTTATACCTTTCCCGTTCGAAGACGACTCGTTAGCATTTTCAATATGAAATTCATAAGTGAATTAGTAAGGCCTAACATGGAATAATCAGTGGGTGGCCCTTTGGAAATCTAAGATGCAGCAATATTGACTCTTTGATCTAAAAAAATTACTGATAATTAAGAGGCTTAAATCTTATATCAACAGGACTTTGTTTGACCAAAGCGTGACATTTTTGATCTCCACCTTCAGAGGTAACATTTCCATAATTGGGTAAAATTCAAAATAATAGTTCATTAGCGCCCATTTGTTTTTGAAATCAGATGCCATCTTTAAATTCGAGATTTCTGCTGTTACAACTGCAATGCCATCAATGCTATTTTCTTCTGACTCCTCAGCATTAACCAATGTGGATTCCTTAAATTAGTGTTTTTTTATCATTCTTCACTCAAATTAGGTTTAAAAGTATAGATTTAAGGCGCCATTTTGAATCAAGATGGCATCCATGTTGATTTTACCTAAATCAATAGCTCTATACATATCAGAAAATCATTTAAATCTGCTATACCTTATTGGTACAACAAATCGTGGAATTATGGCAGTTAAGGCTCCTTCAAGTACATTTTCATAATTGGGTAAAACTATAGAGGGCGCTGTAGGCCAATAGGGGGCGCACAACATTTTTGGCACTCGATCAGAAATTGTTCGGGTCCTCAATATGTATAAGCATACCAGTTTTCATGCTTTTAGAAAAGTGCACAATATGCTATTTTTTGTGCTTAGTAGGGACTGGGCTAAAAAGGAAAAACATGAACAAACTCATGAGAGAATTTGCTGGGCAAGCCTTTGTACCTAACACTTTGTTCAGAACCAAAATCCGTAACTTATTGCTCACTTCATTTCTATTCATTAACACCGCGTTTTCAGAAGAGAATTTGGTGTCCACCGACCTATTATTATAAATGTACACTGGTTAGTTATATGAGAGATGCGGGTTGATTTGTTCACTCAACCCGAATCGTGGAGGTGGTACACCTGGCTATAACAAGGCCCCACATACCGCCGCATTGTAATATCTTTAGCTCATGGTTTGCTGAAGTCTCTACATATCCCATTGGGTCTCTCTGATATTGGAAAAAGGGAAATTGAGGTGACAATTTTATTTATTTTAAAGACATGTGCCAGTTTTAGGTGCGTGCAACAGACAGTTATTTGATTGTAAAATTTATTATGACTTTACACTTGGTTTTCCCTAGCCCCTCGATGGGGACAACAGAATTTTGTTGAGACAGTTGGTTATTTGGTCACCGCCCCATAGTCTATGTTTCATTTGGCAGTTTCATTTGCAAGCACGTCAACGCCAGCGATAATTCGGTATCTGCTATGGGTGATATTATACTCTGATTGTGACGATTCCTGATGGCACGTAAAAAATAATTGGCAAAACGCACCTTGAGTTCCCATAGGGTGGATACGTGTAATTATAAATCGTTATTATTAGTAGTATTACTAACTTGAAATAACACACTCAGGAAAGCCTTTTTGCAGAAGGATTTTTATATTGCCATGGGATTCCCTTTCGTGCCATTTTGCGGCTGAAGCATTCTTTGTCTTCTTTAATCCCTAAAGTCTAAATAAATGTAGTTTCGGAACTAGCCCATCCGCGTTAACTTTGCCAATTTACCCAGGCTAGGAAACATCGGGCTAACAAATTTAATTTTGCATTCCCGACTCTACTAGTATTAATTTCAATTTGTAAAATTAAAAATCTTCCCGGACTACCTGGTCCATTCAATTGACTAAACAGCGATGACATCTTTAAACTATAATTAGATTTGTTCTTGTGCTGAAACGAAACTGTCAGTGGGCCGACTGGAATTTAGAAAATCAAGATATTACATCAAATATTTTCAAATCATAACCGTTTCTGCTCGCACTACCATGGCCGGTCATCGGAAGGGAGAATCAACAAAAAACTGTGTATTTTAACATTGCGCTCTGGGCTTTCAACCGAACTGTAATAGATGTTTATCGTGGCAAGTTCAGATCTGGGTTGGTCAGACTGAGAGAGCACTATTTGTGTTTGCTCATCAAGACGCGAAAAAGATGGGGGGCTTATTGGATGGCGATCAATGGTACTTGGTTTGTATGGCAACCCGTTATTTAAATATTTCCTGAGCACATTCATCTTTTTCCCAACAGAAAGGCCGGAGTTACCTTTATAATACCCTAACATTTTTGCTGCGCCGCGAAGCTCGACCTTTTAAAAATCGGAAGGCGGCGGCACCGGTGATCCAGAGGAAAAAAGGAAATATATTACTTGAGAATGTGTTATTTTACCACGCATTACATGTTTATAAAAAAAGCTAAGTTCTGCGTCATGTCGTCCGGTGTTTCTGCCGGCTGGGTCATGTCGCGAAGCTTGATGTCAAAGTATGCCCTTTGGAATTTTGAAGTTTCGGTTTTTCTGTAGCGACCGGGAGCACGCGTCGTCACAAAGATTCACACTTTTAAAGAGCAGCACAAAGCAATATGATGTTGGTATCAAATTGAAGCGTATGGCATCCAGAATTAAATTATATGACATAATCTGTGTTAAAAAAATGCAGTCACAAAGAGATATAAACGAAAAATGAGAGGCCGCCCAAAATGCGCCAATGAACAATCCCTTTCCCCTTGCCAATTAAGAGTGACGTCAAAGCCTGAACACAAAACTGGGTACCTAACATTATCTAGAGAAACAGGTTCACGCTGGACAAGGGCGGGCCCCGGGCCTTGTTTTGTTTAAGTTTTATCCATTAACTTGTCGGCTATATTGTATTTATGTCCAAAACAGGGTGTAGTTGCAACTGTAGTTGCAACTCATGGTTATATCACTCAGTAAAAGTGAAAATAAATAATAGAAAACAAATTTTAAAAAAAAACATGTGTTTAGGGAAATCTGGTTGTATCGAACGCGGAAGTATAATTCATTCAATCCCCGGCAAGTAGTGTTTTAAATTTTATATTTGTTGAGAGGTGTATATCGCTAAAGGTTTGTTTCATCTTGTTCAAGGAAAATTATAAAAGATGGTTGGAAAAGAGGAGTATTTAAATATTTCCTCCTCGAACACGTAGTGCTGCATCATTTTCATGATATTTAGATTTCCATGGCATCCTTAGAAAAACTTTCGAGGTATACTAGAAACAATGATTTTTCGGTTTGTTTTCTCTTCTTGTTTTGGTTTCTTCATGCTAATTACATCGCGCGGAAATCGAAAATTAAAATCCAAAACAGTCAGCTGTTTAAAACTAATTTGTAGGAAAAATCTGTAGAATTTTGTTATAAGAAAAAGGAAACACAAAATGAATGTTCGATTCGCCATCGGTTACAATAGAAGTTTCAGCTGTTTACCGGC
The DNA here is from genome assembly GCA_023653785.1 of Ophioderma brevispina. Lineage (NCBI taxonomy): Eukaryota > Metazoa > Echinodermata > Ophiuroidea > Amphilepidida > Ophiodermatidae > Ophioderma > Ophioderma brevispina. The sequence continues at coordinate 3,531 of JAMKCH010085459.1, forward strand.
TTTTACACATGGCGTGCACGTTGTTGGACACGATAGCTTTGAAAAGGGGACACCTTTACTCAGTCCAAAAATGAGACGAAGAAAGAAAGGAAACGCTTCATTTTCTTTGCCGTTTTGTCTTATCTGTGGACTTGAAAAAAATGAAAAAGCACATAAGTAGCACATGTGCAAAATGAGAACAGCAAAGAGGTAATATAGGCAGTATAAACGAAGACCGAAAACCAAAATTCACCCCAAAATTCGACGTTTGCTTAGACTCATTTCTGTAAACGGCCCGGACCACATCAGGAACACAGAATGACGAGTTCGCGAGAACATTACGGCGGTATCATGGACTCTCTTAAAAAGTTCCCTCTTTCGTCACATCATAAAATAGTAAGTTTTTAAGTTATTTTTAAAACTTTCTCTGGATTTACGAGAAATGTATCAATGTGTACTTTGGAAATGCCAAAATGGCTTTTGTAGTACAGAGGGTAAACCCACGCCATGCATAGAGAGTTGTCCGGGCGATGTGTAATGATGAGCCGTGAGCTCTGCCACATCACCCCGGGCGATACCCGTTGTTGATGCGCCCGCACGCATATAGTTCCAACCTCTTGGTATATGATTTTACGTACTCGCACCCCGTTTTCTCTCGCTGTTTCAGATGAATACTAGCGCAAGTTTGAGCAATTTGTGCACACCAAATAAACACCTTTTACACACCAATTATCCTATTTATTTGTTTAAAAAAATAAATCAGTATGTCCCACCATTCCAAGTTTGTCAACCGGTTTTCATTAGCAGGTTCCCGAGCCTCGTGAGTACCATCTTGGTCTGCTTTGGCCGTGCCCGTGCTCAAATAAAAAGGGCGAGCCAAAGCCCACGAACAACAAAATCTCTGGGTTCATCATCTAAATCAAACTTTTTCTTCAGATGATTCAGAAGAATTCTCGTTATTTGAAGGCTGAATATTCCTCTCCTCATCAGATGTATATCCATCTGAAGGGGGGACATTTTCGTTCTGCTAGCCATTGCGAATATTTCCCGTGTTACTTCTATTATTACTTCATCAGTGTGTATCACTCCAGTGCAATAGACCGTTCAGCCCGGGGACTGTTCAGGCCATGACGTCATCCAACTATGCACCCAATTCCTTGACTACTCACAAGGTCGCCGTCAAATTACGATGTTGGGAGTAAGTGTTAATTTATTACTTTAGCTTTTTTCAGGTAAACGTATCGAATAGGGCAAAAAGCCTTAGTTTTTATTTTGTGAGTTATTATATATTATTTATAATAACCCCTATTTATACTTTCAATGTGCTAGACTCTTTCTTTAAAAATAAGTGGCTGCGGCGGCGCCGCGAAGCTCTGGGTTGTAGCCATTGGCAGCGGCGGCGTCGTAAAGACTTACTGTTGGTGAAATCGGGGTTGGTTGTAATTTTGAAGATCAGTGTTGCAGCCGCTGGCAGCGCGGTCGGTCGCGAACCTTCACCTTTTTAAAAAAGGTGCTGCGGCGGCGCCGCGAGAGCTGTGGGCTGCCAGCCACTGGCAGCGGCTGCGTTGTCGTAAAGACTACTGTTGGTAAAATTGTCGTTGGCTGTAATTTGAGCTCAGGGGGTTGCAGCCGCATGGAAGCGCGGCGTCGCGAAGCTTCAACCTTTTTAAAAACGTGGTGGCGCGGTCGCCGCGAAGCTCAGGGTTGCAGACGCTGGCAGCGGCGGCGTCGCAAGTCTTCACCTTTTTTAAAAAGGTGGCTGCGGCGGCGCCGCAAGTTTGGGTTGCAGCCACTGGCAGAGGCGGCTCGTAAAGACGTACTGCGGGTGTAAAATTGTCGTTGGCTTGTGATTAATTTGAAGATGAGTGAGGGTTTGCAGCCGCTGGCAGCGGCGGAGTCGCGAAGTTCACTTTTAAAAACGAGGCTGCGGCGGCCGCCGCGAAGGTCAGGGTTGCTGGCAGCGGCGGCGTCGCCGCGAAGGCTTCACCTTTAAAAAAGGTTGGCTGCGGCGGCGCCGCAAAGATTTGGGTTGCAGCCACTGGCAGAGGCGGCGCCGCGGTTTCCCCGCGAAGCTCCACTTTTTAAAAACGTGGCTGCGGCGTCGCCGCGAAGCTTTGGGCTGCAGCAAACTGGCAGCGGCGGCGTGTGAAGCTTCACTTTTAAAAAGGTAGTTATGGAAAACTTATATAACTCTGCAGTGATAGTAAAACTCAAAATATAATTACCACCATGTGGCGGGTTTTCCAGATTGCATAACCAATGATAAAAAATATATAAGTAAATTAAATTAGATTTGGCTGCATAGCATTTCAAGCTCGGGTTTGCGGCCAGTGCCAGCGGCGGCGCCGCGAAGCCTTATGTTGGTGAATGAAATAGGGGTTTGGGTGTAATTTGAGTCAGGGTTGCAGCCGCTGCAGCGGCGGCGTCGCGAAGTTTTTTAAAATAAATAAATAAATAAATAAATAAGTAAATTTAGAATAATAAGTAATAAAACAAACAAAGGTTACTTGCCTGCATCAAATTTGCAAGCTAGGGTTGTAGCCAGTGGCAGCGGCGGCGCCGAGAAGCTCTGTGGTGAAATTCGGGGTGGGTTGTGGTTGGGTGTATCGGTTATGTAATTTTGAAGTTCAGGGTTGCAGCCGTGGCTAGCGGCGGCGTCGCGAAGTTTTAGCTATAATAAAGAAAATAAATAATAAGATGAATAAATAAGTAAATAAATACAACAAAGTTAAGTGCCTGACATCAAATTTCAAGCTCGGGTTGTAGCCAGTGGCAGCGGCGGCGCCGAGAAGCTTACTGTTGGTGACATCGGGTTTGGGTCTAATTTTGAAGCTCTGGGTTGCAGCCCCTGGCGGCGGCGGCGTCGCGAAGTTTAGAACTAACTAACTACGAAAATATGGTAAATGTTAAGAGTTGTATTAAAGATGACACATCTTCAACCTTGGTGGTTGTTGAGGGGGAAAAAAAAAAAATAGTTAGTTTGATTACGAGAATAGTTATTTAGAAAACATGATTAATGTTTAGTTGTTTTCGTCAAATGCGTAGAAGGATAAACTCTAGAATTGACTTATTGTTAGAAATGGTTAAAAAAAGATCAAGACATGGGTTGTGGAATTGAAATGTGATTTTAGAAAACACGTTTAATTGCGTTACAAAACACCATGTAAATTTAAGAGTTGTATTTAAAGAACGTCACATCTTCACCCTTGTGGTGAGAAAATATGTTAGTTGCTTACATGTTCATGTAGAAAAACACTTTAATTACGTTATTTCTTTGTGAGAAATTGCTATTTAGAAAAATTTAAATGATAAGAGTTTGTGTTCGGCCTCAAATGGCGTAAGAAGGTGAATATCTTTGATTCACTAGTGTATTTAAAAACATGATAATTAAAAATGATGTACCCTGTGAATCTTCGGGGGGTTTTTTTTTTGGAAAAGGGGGGGGGGGGGGATGTGTGGTTTGGGAAGTTATGAGCGAAAATGTACTCATTGAGAAATATATTATTAAATGATGAAGTGTTGTGTGTCATCAATTGCGTTAGAAGGGAAAATATGTTACTAGTAGTTTATTTAAAAACATGATAAATATATTGATGTACCCTGTGGAAATCTTAGGGTTAAAGGGTGGTGGTGGTTGATGGAAGTTATGAGCAAAAATGTACCCTCACACTTGAGAAAATATGTGGATTTAGAAACATGCAATATGATAAGAGTTTGTGTTCGTCATCAATTGGGTTAAGAAGTTTTAGATATGGGACCTTCCCCTTTAAAGAAAACAGACTCGTCTTCACCCTTGTTTGTGACTGTTATGATGGGGTCTGTGTTCATTCATTGCGTTAAGAAGGATATATACTTTTTCAAATGGGCCACCCCCTTCCTTTAAAGAACGACTCATCTTCACCTAGTTGTTTAGGACATGTTAAATGATGTTGTATGTATTCGAACTGATTAAAAAGTCAAAGCGCATGTTAATTGGTATGATGGAGTTTTTAATGTTTGTTACGGTGTGAAAATCCGTAAAAACGACTAATCTTCAACACATGTTTGTTGAGAAAATATGTTATTAGAAAGCATGGTTAATGACTAGAGTTTGTTTTCGTTGTGTTAAAGAAGGATAAACTGATTGGAATTGACTTATTGTTCGTTCATCAATTTCGAAGTTATCAGCGAAAGTGTACTCCATTTGAGAAAAATTTAGGGTGTGAAAGCAATTCAAATGAAGATTAAAATTTTATAAACTTAAATCGAGCCGTCCCTTTAAAGAACGATTCGTCTACTTGTTTCTTGACATGTTAAATGATAGTGTGTTTGTGTTCGTTCATTGCGTTAAGAAAGATACATTTACAGAAGGGGTTTTAGGGTGGGGTTGCGTTAAGAAGGATAAACTCAACCTAGTTTGTTGAGAAAATATGTATTTAGAAAAACTAAATGACTTAGAGTTTGTTTTCGTCAATTGCGTAAGAAGGATTGATAAAAATGATTGGAATGACGTATTGTTTGATTTCGAAGTTATGAGCGAAAGTGTACATCTTCATGCATTTGAGAAAATCAGGGTGTGATAGCATTTCAATATAGATTAAGTATTTTATACTTAAATCGGACTTCCTCTGTAAGAACCCAATCTTCTTCACCCCTTTTGTTGGACATGTTAAATGATAGAGTCTATGTTCGTTCACTGCGTTAAGAAGGGTAAAAACTTAAAATCGGGGCACCCCCTTTAAAGAACGAATCATCTTCACCCTAGTTTGTTGCGTTTCGTCAATGCGTTAAGAAAGGATAACTGTTTGACTGGACTTATTGTTTGATTGGATAGTTGTGAAACGAAAATGTATCCATTTGAAAAAAATTGGGTGAAAGCAATTCATCAGATTAAAATATGTATATACTTCTTAAATATGGCCTTCCACTTTAAAGACGAATCATCTCCACCCTTGTTTGTTGACATGTAAATGGATAGAAGTCTGTGTTCGTCATGCGTTAAGGAGTAAATACTTAAATCGGGCCGACCACCTTTAAAAATAAATCATATCATCCTCGTTTGTGAGAAAATATGTTATTAGAAAACCTTGTAACTGATTAGAGTCTGATTGTTTATGCAGTTTATGCGTTTATGATTACAAAATTACCAAAGAGCTCGTGTCTTCTCTTATTGTGTTTGCTCTTAAAATTAAACATAGGCTTTAAATTAAAGAATTATACTTTAGTAAACGGATTGAAATTTGAAAATTTAACGGCGCGAAAACTTCTTAATAATAATAATAATAACAGTCTTGATATAGCGCTTAATGCAGAGGCCTCTCGGCGCTTTACTAGAATGGAGCAATATAAAAAAATATTAATACGACTAAATACAAAAATAGATAAAATCTAATGTTAAAACCAACAATGATAGACATCAATTATACACAATTCAAAATAACTTTAATTGAAGTAGAAATTCGAACATATATATGTGACCAACAGATAGAAAGAGAAAGACAAACCAGCATTGCTAGCCCCAGTCCCTAGCACCAAATTATTGGGCATTTTTCCTAAAAGCCGTGTGAAACTTGGCATGCTTACCATATGGGATGCCCCATGAACAATTTCTGATCGAGTGCCAAAAATGTAGCGCCCCCTGTTGGCCTACAGCGCCCTCTATAGTTTTACCCACTTATTAAAATTCCTTTCAAGATCGCGCTTCTATGCATTTTATTACTCCAACCATTTTTTGGACCCGAAATAAAGTCCAATAAGGTTTAAATGATGCCATATATATAATATTCTTTACGTCAATATCAAGATGCGCCATCTTACTGATTTTTACCCGCAAAGGGCCGCCAATGAAAGCCACACTTAAGCCTAACTTGAGTTAAGAAGGATAAAAAAAATGCGAATTTGAGGACACCCCCACATTAGTAATGCGGAGAGTAGTTCAGAAAGACACGTGATGGGATATTGCAGCAGTAAACGATAGCTAGTAATCAGGAATTTCAACAACTGATGGCTGGTTGTATTTCAAAATGGCAGCCAATGAACTATAGTTGGAATTTAAGCCAAATGAAGCATACCTTTTTAAGGGTTAAATGATCATTGTCAGCTATTGTTTGAATGAATAAGGTCCAGTAAGTGATGCCAAGATATGGGCCATTGATTTAGGTCAATTGAATATCAACTCTTTTTCTTTTATAACAACCACCCTAGATTTCAAAAATGGCTTGCACAAAGCATCCACTCATTATCAACATTAAGCCACTACTCCGCTTATAATGATGAAAAAACACTAGGACGGTCCCACAGTGACAATGCTAAAGAGTTAAGAAAGAACACTGCTGACATTGTATCCACATTAGCAGCAATCTTGATACAATGATGCGACTGAAAATGGCTGCATTGGACTATTTTGCAATAGATCTACAAAGTACCTGAGTGCCGCAACACCACACCACCCACATTTGATGGTTGTCGTGAGTGTTAGATGGCTACTGCCGAAACCTTTTCTAATGGTAAGAATTCAAAATGACCCCCTTTGTAGTAAGCTTATTTAGTATGCCATACCAAACAGCTACTAAAGTATCTTAGTATCCTGAGTCAGTTATTTTGGCCACTGTTGGTGATGTGCTAAAGTAGAGTGCATTAAAGTCCAGATATTCTGGATTTGCATCCTTGGGTACACCATCATCTTGAGCAACCACTTCGAACCAACTCACTCAAGCTTTTGCCACCTTAAATATTGTTCCATTTTGGGATTGAGTTCCACTAGCTTCCAGTCCCAATTAATGTAGGGACCAAGTAGGATCTAGGATGTATTAAAAAAATTGACAGCACAAGTACCCCAAAAGGTGGAGATCCAGGATCTTTCAATAAGGCTCCATTGGAAAGCCTGCAGTACTTAAGGGATAGTTAGTACAGATGACTCACCCAAACATGCCCTCAATTTTAGGACCATGGTTCAGTGTATCAATGGCAACCTTTTCCTGGTTGATTGTGGTATATTAAATGGGTCTTTGGGCAAAGTTTACAAAACTTTAAATAGCATTCATTGTACTCAGGTAGAACCAACATGTTTTTTAAAATTTTATACAATTTGATAAATTTGGCCCGAACGATTGGGCCTCGTGCTACAGGTAGTAAATTGGTATATAGCCATGATTATGCTTTCAGAGTTAGAGGTACATTTCTACCAAACCAAAATTGGGGCCCAATAATACATCAACACCAAATTCAGAAGCAGTGACTTATCTGGCCTAAACCAAATTGTTAGGTATTGGAATCCCTGTATAAAAAAAAAAGACCAGCAAAGGTCAAAGTCTATTGTCAAACGTTAGCTGAAACACTTTAGCTGATTTTTTTTAAACAAAGCTCTTTTATGGACCATTTCTAAAAGATATGCATGATTCTGTGATAATGGCTACAATCTTGAACAAAAAGGTTGGCACACTTTTCTTACCGTTACGGAAACAAAAGGTGAATGAAAAGTTGAAACCTGAAAAATGTGTTACAGTGAGCCTAACAATACTCAACATTGATTGGTGGGAAGGGGAGGTTTTATGGGATTGGCCAAAAGCTTAAAGCGTGACACCAAAAACAATTTCATACCAGTATTTTTTTTATTTTCCTATTTTCGATTATAGGTGCAAACTTACAGGTGGGTGACCAAATGGACAACCTGTCCCCCACCTTACTACATCAAAATGAGATTTGGTAGTCAGAGAAAGTTTCATCCCCAGTAAATTAAAGCCCAGTAAATGTTTCACTTGATATATGAACAAACCCACACATCCCCAAATGTTGTCGGACGACTTAATTATACACAGTCTCTATGGCCAGTTTAGTACATTATCAAAGTCTTGAGGAGTCCAAGTATGTTTGTGAACCAATATCGGATTCAAAACATGTTGAATGATAATGAATCGGACGATTTACGCCCAGTATAAATTGGTCTCGCTATGAGTTTTAAAATATGGGCTCGACTGAATCTCACCCAATATTCTTGCAAATCATAGCTCGACAAATTAATTGGGCTAATTAGATCCAATCTTTTATATATCACATATGCTTTTGCTATCCAAAGCTTGACCGATTTGACCCAAAATTTGAAATTGTTTCTTAATGAAAATGGGACCCATGCATCGTTTCACCGCCTATTAATTCCTCTTACTTCTTAACTTTTAGAAAGATGTACTTAATGAATTAAAAGTGCTATGTTGTCTTACCCTCCAGCGATTCCAACTATTCAGAATGTGTGTTGAGGCTATTTATTGTATAGACACTTACATAAAAATCTACCTTCTAACACTTGTGTTATTCACAATTTACTACTAGCAAAACAGTGATGTAAGGTTACATGCCAAAACCTGTGTGCATGGTGCAATTGTTCGTTGTCCCATTATGTTTGCACTAAGATACTCAAACCTAGAAGAATTTATCATCAGACCAAAGTGTAACAATCATTATTTATAACAAAAAGTGTATCTTCGTCTTTGGTAGTCCAAATAAAAGAATGTAACGTCATATCAATACACAGGCTCTATCTTCTAACCTGAGGGATTGTTAGCTCTCAATGGAAATAATACTAAGATGGAAACGTCACAAATATTCAGTGCTGAATTTCCCCAACACAACGATCGTTTTTTAACAAGTACCAAGTATGTTGTGTTCTTTATACCTTTCCATTTCGAAACACGGACTCTCGTTATGTTCATTTCAATAGAAATTCACTAAAGTGAAGTCGTAAGGCCTACACATGGATAATCCGTGGTGGCCAATTTGGAAATCTAGATGCCAGCAATATTGACTTTGATCTAAAAAAATTACTGATACAATTCAGAGTGTGCTTAAAATCTAGTACAGGACTGTATTTGACCAAAGCGGTGTTGAAATTTTATCTCCAACCCTTCAAGAGGTCATTTTCCAATAATTGGGTAAATTCGAAATAAAGTTTCATTTAGCGGCCTTGAAATCAGATGCAATCTTGAAATTCGAGATTCTGCATCTGTACCAACTGCAATGCAATCAATGCTTTTGAACCCTCCTCAGCCATTACACACAACACCACCACTCAGGCTAGGCCAGAGACGAGGCACCTAGCGAAAGCAGGCAGAGGAGCGGACAGGACATGTGTTTTTTCCTGTCTTAACTCGAGCTAAACTAGGCTTAAAGTATAGATTGCAGTGGCGGCCATGTGGAATCTAAGATGGCAGCCATGTTGATTTTAACATAAAGCAATAGCCTCTATACAATGCAGTCATTTAAATCTTATTATACCTTATTTGGTCAAACAAATAGTGGAAAATTATGGCATTTTAGCTCTTCAATGTAATATTTCATAATTGGGTAAACAACTATAGAGGGCGCCGTAGGCCAATAGGGGCGCTACATTTTTGGAACTCGATCAGAAATTGTTCGGGGGGCACTCAATATGTATAAGCAGACCAAGTGTCAGCTTTTAGGAAAAAAAGTGCACAATCTGCCATTTTTGGGCTTAGGATGGGCTAATGGGGATACACCTGAATCGTAAGCTGGTGAGGATCTGTCTGTATGTACCCCAAACGACATCGGTTAAGTCTTGATCTTTCCCTGATTCAGATGCCTCTACCCGACTAAATGATGAAACAACTATCCTAGGCACCGGATGGGATGAAGGTAGAGAAAAGAAAAAAGTCAAAGGAAAACAAAATCACAGATGGTGATTGGACTGCATCTCAGAAGAAAAGCAGGATACATATCAGGAGCCAAACTGTTGTGTAAATAGGAATGTCTTGAGACGTGACTTGAAATAGTGATGATGAGCTAAGGGGATACTGTTAGGGAGTTTATTCACAATGTGCTGTTTCCGACCGTAAGCAAACGATCTACACCATAGAACTTGTTTGCTGAGTTGGATGATTACTCAGCTGGGAGCAATAAGGATGATTCAAGGTTCTCGTGGTGAATACAGCGGGATGAGCATCTAGCTTTGGGTTGATATAGTGGCATTTCTTGGCCCGAGGGTTTGACAGCTGTGGATGGCCTTATAAGTGAGAGGTAGCATCTTTAAAAAAATCTGCCCTCTCGTGTAATTGAAAGCCAATGCAGTTGGTAGAGAGCAGGGTTGTGGATAGGTCTCGTCGATGGATTTTAAGGACAAGGCGGGCAGCTTGCCTTTTGAACTCGCTCAACCTTGGTCACTTCTCTTCTGGAAGGCCATTAAGCAAGAATTGCGGGAATCCAGCCTTGATGTAACAAAGGACAGTGGCCAACTTGATGTAGATTTTCATTCAAGGTACTGTCGAAGCTGCCCAATTTCCTTTATTGAGAGCCCAGCAAGCAGCTTTGCATAAGCTGTTAACGTGATTGATCATTCTTAATGATGAGTCTAAGATGGACACCAAGGTTCAGGATTCAGATGACGATGTTATTATGAACAGAATTGCCAATGATCATATATGGCTGAGAGTTGCTAGCCGAATCGTTACTAAAATGGGAGCGAAAGTACAACATCTCGTTCTTCTTATCATTAATATCGCTGTTGGAATTTACACCAGGAATCTGATGTCTGCCCGAACTTGATGTGCCGCTTGTCCATCCACAGACAGTCGAGAGTACTATGGCTGCTTCACGATCCCGCTAGGGTGGACCAACGAGCACACCCGCCACCCGCTACCACGAAGAGGCGATCTGGGGGTAATCGACGTAAACAACAAATTGACTACCGTGGGCAGTTCTGATATCCTGTAGTGGGGCTCTGAACAAGATGAAGTCAATCGCTCCAGTGTCCAGTAAAAACAGAGCACCGTGGGACTCCACAATATACCGCCACAGGAATCCGACGAAGCACCTCTGACTGATATAGATTGAGTTCGGCCCATCTGGGTAAGACGAGAACCAACTTAGTGCTTTTCCAGTATCCCATACCGTCAGTTAGAACGGGATAGGAGAGTCTTTGTTGCCCGTTTGTGTCGTTCAGGCTGATTATGACCGTTGTGCGTGTCTGCTGCAATGAGGCGGCGCTAAGTCAGGACACTGTATCAGACCTGAGATCCTCTGTTTTTGTTTGTCATCTCGAGATGAGCAGGTCAAGATGTCATTCTGCACCGTATACAGAGAACCAGTCTCTCTGGTGATCGTACACCTGTGCACCCTGTGATATTGCCTGGTATGCCGACGCATCGTTAGAGACCTACTCTCTGGTGTAGCCACGACCTCATTGTGCCCTTGAGTTATGATTTGCGGGGGTAAGTCTGAACTGATTCACTGCTAATCCTTTGTGGCCCCCACCACCTTTGGTTCTAGGCTTTTCGAGTCGTGACTAATACCTGTACGAGGAAAAGAAGATTGTGTATAAAGGGAGTGGGGGGTGCAGATATCATGATATTAGAGAATTCCACCTGGGCAGAGTGGACAATTTGAGGCAGAGATGCGTTGTGCAGTTCGAGCCAAAGCCAGATTCTTAAGAGCGGGATGACAGAGGCATGCTTGAGAGCTGGGGGAAATACGCCTGTGAGGGACAAGGAAGAGTTGGCAATCCTTGTTTATGACTGGTAACAGATCATCAAGACATAGTTTAAGAGAACCATGCTGGAAAGGGCTAAGGTGCAGGACTAAGGATGCTGATTTGATGGATTCAAGACCTCTCTCAAGACACTGTCGCCCCCGTCGCTCTTCCGGTCTTTGGCCTGCCTCTGTTCGTCCCGGCCCTCGCGGCCGTCGTCGTATCATGCCACCTTCCGCCGCTTCTTGATCTCCCCCCCCCCAGAGAGCGAAAAACCCACACCCCCTTCCGGCCCCCCCCCCCCTCTACCCCCGTCCGCCTTCTTTTGGCCATTTCCTGGCCAACAACAGAACGGTTTGTTCCCCCGGGGCGCCGTCGCTTTCCTGACTACCCGGCCCCAGGTTCTCGTTGCTCCCTTAGTCCCCCCGGTTGTCTGCTCCTCGGTCTTGGCTTTAGCCCGCCGGAGCGTTGTCTTTCCCGCTGGGGTGTTTCGGTGCCCGGCCCTCTCCCTCCCCCGCTTCCCCCCTTTGTATTCCTCTTCCTCGGGCCCTCCTCTTTTCCCGACTCTCTGCCCCCCTCTTCACCCCTTCTTTGTTCGGTCCTTCGCCCCCCCTGCCCACAACCACACAGAAACAACATGCCCCAACTTACAGCCAGAAGAAGACACACGCCACCGTTTCCTTCTCCTTAAATCGCACCTCCTCCACTTTCCGACCGACCTCATCGGGACCCCTTACGTGTTGTGGACCCTGTAACTGATAGTTAGCTCTGTTTTTTTGTCGTTGGTTTTCCATTTTTGGTTAAGGGATAAATACTAAAATGGGCCACTCACGTAAAGAATAACTATCTTCATCCCTAGGTTGGTTTGTTCCCCCCCTTTTAAAGAAACGACCTCATCGTCAACCCTAGTTGTTTGTTGAGAATGTAAATAATACAGAATGTGTTAGAGATGATTAAACGACAAACAGCATGGTCTTTGTGGAGTTTTAATGTTTGTTAGGCGAACGAAAAATCATTTAAAAGAACGGACTAATTCTCACCCTTGTTTGGTGTGAAAAAGTAAGGGACTAGTAGTTATTTTAAAACATGTTAAATAATATTGTAGTGGGGGAAAAGGGATACTGTCAATGGTTTTTGATTTGGAAGTTATGAGCGGGAAAATGATCTCCATTTGACCAATATTAATGTTTTTAGAAAAAATCTCTAAATGATAAGAGTTGTATCCGTCATCAATTGCATAAGATAAGAAGTATATATTACTTAAATAGGACCTTCCATTTAAAGAACGACTCTTCTTCACCCTCGTTTGTTAACATGTTTTAAATGGGATAAAAAGAGTAGTAGGGTTAGAAATTATTAAAAAGAGAAGAAACATGGTGAAATTATGAGTTTATGTTCGTCATCAATATTGTTAATGAAGTACACGTAAATCGGACTTTCCCTTTAAAGCACGACCCATCTTCCCCTCGTTTGTTGACAGTAAAGGATAGAGTCTGTGTTCATGCATGCGTTAAGAAGGATAAAACTTTTAAATTGGGCCATTCCCCCTTTAAAGAGGACTTTAACCCTAGTTGTTTGTGACATGTTAAATGATAGAGTACGTGTCGAATTGATTAATTCAAAGATTAAAGAGCATGTATTGTGTGGAAATTTTAATGTTGTTTACCTAGAAAAACCCTTTAAAGAAAACAGACTAATTCTTCCCCCTTGTTGTTGAGAAATAATTTTACTAGTAGTTATTTTAAAACATATCAAATAAAATGATGGGATAATGTGAATGGTTAACAATTAAAGTGAATAATGGGACGGTTATGTAGCAACGCGCCGCCGCCGCTGCCGGCATGGCATCGATATAGGTGACTCCGGGATTTACGTCATTTTCCTTGAAAATTATATTAAAGGGGGATGACCCGATTTAATTTAAGCTCCTAATTTACATCTGACTAGAATGCCTTCACACCAAAAGCCTATCTGAATGTTTAGTGCTGATTGATATTTCCAACCCGTTTCTAGTGAGAGCTAAAACTGATTTGTAATCCCAAAGAGTACTCTGTAAAATCAACCAAAATGCGGCATCTTTTCGCTCTAACATCCAAAACCCAAAACCTTCTTAGCCCTACAGGGTAAATGAGAAAAATAGGTAGACGTTTCTTCTGATGACCAGAACTTTACCACTTAGTGCATGAGGGAACGGTATAGAGGCATCGCCCGCCGCCGCCGATGCCACGCTGCGTTAGGCCTATAGGTGACCCCGGGATGACGTCATTTTCATTGAAAAGTGCCATGATGGGAAATGGCGTAAATGCAGATTACATTAGTGCATGATTGTGATAACTTATCAATGATAGCGCCATAGGCCCATTACATAGTACATGATGAGAAATGGGATACTGTCAGTGGTTAACAATAAAGGCATTAAGTGGGAACGGTATGGCCTATATATATAGAGCATCGCGCCGCCGCCGCTGCCACGCTGCATCGATAGGTGATATCCGGGATACGTCACTCCTGAAATTGCCATGATGGGAAATGCCCATTCACATGTTACATGGGCGAAGGCCCGCTTACATATGCATGAGGGAAATGGGATACGATCATGGTGGGAACGAACTTTTTAGAGCCATTGCGCCGCCGCCGCCCGATGCCACCGGCTTGCATCAGTAGGGCCTATAGGTGACCCGGGATGACCGTCACTCTCGTTGAAAACAATAATAATAATGAAGACTTATAAAGCGCAATAAGATTGTTTACACTTGCAAATTGAAAACAATTGCAGATGGTAACAAATAAAATTATTTCAGTGCATTATTTGACATTTGTGACCATAATGTGTCACAAAATGCACCAAAATGGAGTGACTATATGATCACTAAATGTACCAAAAATGCACCAAAATTAAAGAACATCTACTATCTGCACATGTAACTTTGTGATACGGTGTATTATTATTATTATTATGAGTATTTATTATTGGCTACCGCATTGTTACATTTCTGCCGTTGTTCGGCCTATTATTAAATCAACGGCATGCCGAGGGTTCCGGGAGTCCCCATAGGAGCCTCATATAGGGCATCGCGGCCCCGGATTGCAACGGATGCCATCGCGTTTTCTATGACAGGTGAGACTTCACGGCGCCGCCGCAGCTCGCTTGTTTCTTCCCTCAAATAAGATGAAAGCTTCCGCGGCTGCGCCCGCAAAGGTAGGAGAGATGCTCGCTTTTTAAAAATGTGAAGCTTCGCGGCGCGGCCCAAAATGGTTTGGGTATTGCCACATGTGAGGATGAAACTTCACAGAGTCTTAAAATCCAATAGGTCCCACCAGATCCAAATGAGGAACAAACGGGGAAATAGGTTAAAAACACCACAATATTTTTCTTAATTAGTTCCTTACTCTTTCCCTACTTTTAATATCCCTGAACAATGAAGGCGACCTCTTAAAATGCTGATAAATCTGAAAAACCTGCAAACTTTATAACTTTTGTGGAGAGAACCATGTCCTTATTGACCAGGGGTTTTCTCTCCCGTTAGTGCCCAAGGTGGGGGGGGGGTCCATGGGACCCCACACTAAGGAAACCACTTTCCCGACAAAATTTTTGCACGAAATTTATACCACATGTGAAGGGTCACAAGACAACACCATATCAGCAATAAAAAATGAAAGTTATTATTTGGGCTGCAAATTAGGGGCAAAACATTGTTTTCAAAAAACGCAAAAATTTGGCAAAAATGACGGGAAATCCCAATAAGCCCTGCACTTACATCAAAACTTTTTGGAAACTTATTTTATGTTGATATCTACTCTAGAAGAACAAATTACATATATTTAACACAAAACTTGCAGTTTTAGACATCCTGTATTTTTACGGGTGTTGCAAAATACACGTCATTTTCCCATAGACTTGTACAGTAACGGTTTAGCAATGTCCACAATGAAATTGTTTTCAATTCAGCACATAAAGGGTTAATTATTTTGTGCACTTATATCAGCAAAAAAGAATTGGCTATGGTTCTTCGATTTTTAAAAACATTCTCAAACGACTTCCGTTAGTGCCCAAAGGGGGTCCATGGGACTCTCACTAATTAACTCATTAACGGCCTGGCCGATTTTAATATTTTTGGTATGAAAAGAAGCGCATTTAAAGTCAGATAAAAAAAATGGACAAAAAAATCCCATGCGTAAAGCGGGAACGCGGAAACAAATTTCGAGGGTCCATAGGACCCCCACCTTGTTAAACCCTCGTCTTACCAAGGGGGGGGGGGGTGGTTACCACCGCCCCCTAGTGAACTTCGCTCCGGTGCACTAAAATGCCAACAACTTTCGTAAAAAGCTTCTAGGTAATCGTTCTCTCATCCTTTCCGGTCATTTTAGTGAAAAAATGCTAAGGGGTTAGGGTATGCCGTCAAGGTCGAAGGGTAGGGGGGGGGTGGTTGCCACCCAAGGATATTTTATGGTGCATTTTTGAAAATATTATGCACAGTATGGCTCTAAAACTCTATGTTTATGTAAAACTAACCAATTGCCATCATTTAGAGCTGAGAACCGCATGAAAATCCGATATTCATACGTTTTTTAGCGCAAAATTGTATTTTCGCCTATTTTCTGTGGAAAATGCCGATTTTGCTGACTCGCGAACTTGATGACGTCATTGTGACGCCATAATAGGTATGTTGGTACTTATTTTGGTATCAATGGAAAGAGGAGGACTATAGCTATCCACTGGTATCAAAATCATAAGCATCGGGTGCTTTATAAAAAATTCTCGAGGGGGTGGGGGTGGTAAACCGTGTTACAAGAAAAGGCTTGGTAAGACGAGGGTTAAGGGTAAACTAAAATGCATCTATAATTTTAGAAATGTTGATGAAGGATGGGCTTCGTATATGTAGGCCTCTTATGTTAGAATTTTTCTCTCTAGTAATAGTGTGTTTAAGCATTTTTTTTTTTAAATGGCACTTCATTGGTCCCACACTACATCTAACGGGCGAGAGTTTTGGTATAAAAAACACCAAAATGTATATACAAGTAAAATATGAACAAAACATGTACGGTAAATTTACAACTGCAACTGTTCATTATACAGATCCATTTGAATGCTAAACATAAAATTGGCACAAAAATAATCTCAGCATGTTTTTCGATCAGTATGGTGCCAAAGTCAGATAATTTTGAACGTTTTCAAGATATACGTTTTGTTGCCTAAATCTTGCTCTTTCAGTTAATACCTTGCTTGTAAAAAAGCGTGCAAAATGGTTGATTAGAACGCCTAAATACGTAAAATACGTAAAACTCATAAACCAAAAGTTGCAGTTTTCGGATTTTTCAATGGGCATTGCAATGTACTGCAACACGAACACGCTGACCACAATCAATATTGCAAGTCAAGAAGGCTTTCTCGCTCATTCAGTCGGAAACCCTCTTTGTGTAAAATCAATACACACGTATTATTGCGTTGTACGACACAGTGACCATTGAAAAATTCCAAACTGCTTTTGGTTTGGGGTTTTAGGGGAGTTACCTCTTTCAGGCGATATTGCAGCCATTTTTGCACGTTTTTTACAAGTGAGGTGTTAAATGGAAGAGCAAGACCTAGGCAACAGCATTTATATTTCGAAAACTTTCAATTTATCCGACTTTGGCACAATACTGATCGAAAAACATGCCGTTTTGTGCCAACTGTAATATATTAACATTAATGGCTTTAGAGGCGCGACCCAGATAAATAATATGTATTAGTGCCCCGCACTGGATGTTATTTTTACAATATGCACAGCTCCCTTCTCCATTAGGATATGTTGTTATGGAAAATTATTCCAATACAATTAAAAACTACAGTTGGGGATGACTGAAATGATATTGACCTGTGTCATTTTCAGCCCTCCATCAGTTAGTATGTCTGCATGATATTGCAGGTCTCCAATTTTGATGCTCTTTTTAATAATTGTGTCATAAATTAACACATCCATGCACGGGTAAATATTAGAAATAAAAAGAGTTCTGAGGTAAAATTGGGAAATGTTGTTAAAAATCATGTTTACCTTTTGATCTGGACAACTGTTCCCTTGACCGGACCTTTTCCCCCTTCAAAACCACAAAACTTCAAGTCATTCTGAGGTAAACCTTTTGGAATGCTTTAATTTTCCTAAAACTGATTCAAAATGTTGTTAAAAATCATGTTTACCTTTTGATCTGGACAACTGTTCCCTTGACCGGACCTTTTCCCCCTTCAGAACCACAAGGCTGCCTATTGCATTGATAGTTTAATAGTATAAGCTTATAGTGGTTCAAGGTCATTCTGAGATGAACCTTTTGGAATGCTTCAATTTTCCTAAAACTGATTCAAAATTATTCGTCTGGGCGTACTAAAACAGAAACTTGTTGTTGACTCAACGTTTAATACTTCAGAATATATCCTCAGTGGGCGAAAATTACTGATGGATGCTACTTATATTTCGCCCTTAACCCATACATCCTTTACATACTATAAGCACTATCTTGCAAAGAAAAGGAACGCGCCGCGGAGGCATATCCAGCGGTGGGCGGTGCGCAGGGGGTTTCGAAAGGAAATCACAGACTCCTAGTATTATGTGAATAAATATCACTGTGTAAAGGTATAATCAAATTATCAGCCCCCTCCACCCCCCCCCCCCTTTCAAAGACATTAACAATCCACAAAGAGGATTTAGATGATTTTATATAACACATTCTGCTGAACTGGTACGGATATAAGGTTTACTACCATGTGTCTAAACAAAGTCTTTTTTATTGGAACTATTTCGTACATTACGAATAAAATCAAATGCATACTCCGATGGATTTACACGTAAAGCAGTCTAACCTTGCCATCTGGATTTGAAATATGCTGGCAGTAAGGCCAATACTGTGCATTTGTTTCCTGAATATTAATATGTTTATGCTATTTGGTTTTCAAAAATTCTCGCACTAAATATGGGCTGAATAACAGGGTGTCACAGGGTGTATAGATATTTAGTGTAGCAAACTTAATTCAATTGAATTGGTTACATGGCCCAAATTAAATGTAATTCATTCTTATATAAATGATTGTAACATTTCCTTTAAAGCAATAATAGCACATTTTGAAGTTTTATCAAAATTATGGCTATTCTTTTCTTCTTCTTTAAACAAGAAATCGGTTTTATTATCAAACTATTGCAATGCATCTTGGCTTTTTCAAAGAAGAGTTTGTATGTTATGATAATGTAAAAAGTGTTGTGTGTAATGTTTGTCTTGTAAAATGTTTGATGTAAACATAATTTTATTTGATTTCATTCAGCATAATTATCACCCATTGCATCAAAACAAATTGTTATTGCCCATGATAAATGACATAAAATACTACAACTATACAGAGTGAATAAAAAAAATTCTGCATGAAAAAAACACAAAATTTGACCCTGACCTGTTTTCATGATCTGCATATTTTCGACTTTCTGTGCTAAAAAAATGACGTAATTTGGTGAAGAAATGAGGTAGATATGAAAGATGTTCACAGCTGATCCAGAAAGATTTGTCACCACATTCAGACAAAATAATGGAACAGAAAACCAGCTTAACTGTGTAAATCTCATTGGAATGGGGTACAAATGGATCAGCCGAGAAAATCTTTCATATCATGGAAACATCAACTGCGTCACAGTTGAGTAAGCAGGTCAGGGTCAAATTTTGTGTTTTTTCATGCACATTTTTTTTATTCACTCTGTATTGTAATACAGACAGAAGATAAGCCGAGGATAACTCTTTTAACTCTTTAAGCTAAAAGCTTATTTCCAAAGAGGTCATTTATACACCTTACAAATTACTATGATAAAAAAGTTTTTAAAAAAACATACATCAAACAAAACCACAAGTACACTAGAAACAAAATTAAAACATTTTGCATCATTTGGTTTAAAAGGTGAGCATTGGTGATTTTTTTAATTGTATTTCAGAGATATGGATTGGATGACTTGTTATCGGGTAGGCTGTTCCAATTTTTAATTGAATTGTGATAAAATGAACCAGCACTAACGGATTTCACTCTTGGTAATTGAAAATTAAACACACTTCCCTTTGTATTATGATGAACACTGGACACTGTAACACAATTTTTTCTGATAGAATCAGGCCTGGTTTCGTGAAAATGATTAAAAACGTGATATAAGCGAAGCTGCTCAGCCCTTGTGCTGACGTTCAAAATGCCAAGAGTTTGGAAGTCAGCATGATTGATATGGTAACATAAGGCTTTATTCATGATGAATCTGATCACTGTGTTTTGAACACATTGCATTCTGCGAGCATGGTATTTGTGGTATTTACAAATACACCATACCAAGATGAGATGGAGTAATAAAAAGACACAACACCAGGGCTGACCAAATTGCCTTCTTTACATCTATATTAAAATAATTAGCACGCCTGTAAAGAAATGTGAGACGAGAATTTACTATCAATGTCAAGAACGATTTATTCACCATCCAAGTACTGGTTCAACTCCAGATCGAGGTAAACAACAGAATGTTTGGCCTTAAAGGAGAACCTGCACTCTAAGAATAACTTATACAATATATGCTACAAACTAATTATTGAACACATATCGCCAATACAAGGTAAGAAATCTATTGAGTGTCTAGTCTATATGAAATTTATACTATTATGACACAATATTTGGGTGCCTCAAAAATCTCTCGTTGCACCTTTAATGTTAATAATACAGTTGGCACAAAAAGGGTTCGGCATGTTTTTCGATCAGTGGTTTCTTGGAAAACCGAATTATGCTAAAGTAGATTCAACCCATCGTTTCACCGGAGGAAAAGTTTTGGACAGCGTCGATTAGTTAGGAGCGGAAGCAAACTATGTGGCCAGATTCACATGTTTCATGAGCGAACTAAGAAAATCTGGCCTTTAATGTTACACAGAGAGTGCTTTTTTTTAATCCAAAACACGGGCGCTCAAAAGTCACTAACATTCAAATCTGTTACATTGAATACCAATGAAGTGAATACGATTAGTCAGAATGTTTTGAGAGTTAAAGAAGATATGTAGGCCTCTTATGTTAGAATTTTTCTCTCTAGTAATAGTGTAAGCAATTTTTTTAAAAAAATGGCACTTCATTGGTCCCACATTATATCTAACGGGTGAGAGTTATGGTATTAAAACACCAAAATGTATATACAAATAAAATATGCACAAAATATGTACGGTAAATTAACAACTGCAACTGTCCATTATACGGATCCAGTTGAATGCTAAACATAATATTGGCACAGAAAGAATCTCGGCATGTTTTTTCGTTCAGTATTGTGCAAAAGTCAGATCATTTTGAAAGTTTTCAAGATATACGTTTTGTTGCCTAAATCTTGCTCTTTCAGTTAATACCTCCCTTGTAAAAAAGCGTGCAAAATAGTTGATTTAGAACGCCAAAATACGTCAAACCAAAAGTTGCAGTTTTCGGATTTTTGGGCATTGCAATGTACTGCGACACGAACACGCTGACCACAATCAATATTGCAAGTCGAGTAGGCTTTCTCGCTCATTCAGTCGGAAACCCTCTTTGTGTAAAACCAATACACACGTATTATTGCGTTGTACGACACAGTGACCATTGAAAAATCCAAAACTGCTTTTGGTTTGGGGGTTTCAGGGGAGTTACCTCTTTCAGACGATATTGCAGCCATGTTTGCCCCCTTCAGAACCACAAGGCTGCCTATTGCATTGATAGTTTAATAGTATAAGCTTATAAGGTCATTCTGAGGTAAACCTTTTGGAATGCTTTAATTTTCCTAAAACTGATTCAAAATTATTCGTCTGGGCGTACCAAAGCAGAAACTTTTTAAGTTGACTCAACGTTTAATACTTCAGAATATCCTCAGTGGGCGAAAATTACTGATGGGCGCTATATGCGGAGGCATATCCAGCGGTGGGGTGGTGTGCAGGGGGTTTCGAAAGGAAATCACAGACTCCTAGTCTACTTCTATATTTATGTGAATAAATATCACTGTGTAAAAGTATAATCAGATTATTTTCCCCTCCACCCCCCCCCCCCCCCCTTTTTTTTTTTTTTTTTTTTTTTTTTTTTTTTTTTTTTTTTTTTTTTTTTTTTTTTTTTTTTTTTTTTTTTTTTTTTTTTTTTTTTTTTTTTTTTTTTTTTTTCCCCCCCCCCCGGCAATGTCTAGCTGCGACCCCAGCAGGTCAATGTCATCTCGGGGTTAAAATTTTACAATGCTCTAATACTTGTATTGTAAAGTAGCTTGTAAACTCTAATCTATAGATATGGTAAACTGTCATGATACAGATCAGGCGAAAGGATATGATGTAATTATGCTAATCGGAACATTTTCATACATTTACCAATGTAATAAATCGTGTCTCTTTCAAAGATATTAAAAATCCACAAAGAGGATTTTAGATGATTTCCTATAACTCATTCTGCTCATCTGCGGATATCAATGAACTTGTACAATTCATATGTAACATGCTTGCAAACCGTAGCTTTATTCTCAAGACCACTCGGACAGCAACTGGACAGAAGTAGAAAGCACACTTACTACAGACATGGCCCTACTTGCAGCATATCTCAAGACCTGGAGACTGAAGCTGAGCGAAGCCAAGACCACCGCTACTGCCTTCCACCTCAACACCAAGAGCTCCTCGGCAGCTTCAAATCACCTCACATGGAGCACCTCTGCCATACATCCTACACCAACCTACTTGGGAGTGAAGCTTGGGAGTGAAGCTTGACCGGGAGCTTACTTACTGGCAGCACTTCGATTCCGTATGCGCCAAGTCTCTTCGAGGAATGAACCTCCCTGCACTAAGATTGCTGGATCTTCATGGGGTTCCAGCCCAACGACCCTACGCACCACTGCCTGGCTCTGGTCTACAGTTCTGCTGAATAATTCCGCCCCACATGTTGCAACATCTCTCACACAAAGAATGGACACAGGTATCAACGAGACCTTGAGAACCATCACTGGCTACCTCCGTCCGCTCCATCTGAATTCCTACCAGTGCTTTCAGGCGTTGTACCTGCAGTACTTCGGAGAGAACACCAGACGCACAAACGAGGGAATAGGCCCCTGCCGGACAACAAGCACCTGCTGCAGACAACTGTCCCAAGACATCCCACCAACTCGGTAGACAGAGACCCCCTGCGCTCTCCGCCGACCGTTTTCTGCCGACACGCTGCCTAACTCCCAGTATTCCCCATTCAACATGCTTACAGACATGGAATAACTACTACCTGGCACTTAAGAACTCAGACAGATCAACTCTCTATTCACCTATGATAGAACTTCCACCTGGCAGCAATCTCCCACGCAAGGAATGGGTTCACTAACCGGATTCGCACAGGATTGGTCGCTTCAATAACAACATGCACCGATGGGGGCTGCGGCCATTCGCCATCCTGCCAATGTGGTTCTTCATCACAGACGGGATACATCTCAATGAGTGCCCCTAAACCGTTCGTCACCGGTGGACACCGATTTCTCAACCCCAACCAAACCGTGAGTTGGCTCCAAACTTTAATACATTTAGCTACTGCCTCATATGCAAGAGAAGAAGAAGTTTATTAATTCCAAACAAAAGCAAAGTTACGAAATATTGATGTAAATGATTTTCATAAATGATCAAACCTGCAAAAAGTGACTAAGCTAAATGTTTGAGTGTATTAATTGATGGAAGAATTAATGGCAATAATCATGTAAATGGTGTCAACCAAAAGGTGGTTTTTAAAATCGGCCCTAATTGGACGCATAATAAATCCTTCCCTTGATATTAGAACTCTATAAACATTTTGTTTAAATTTCGTTGGTTCAACCTATTTCACACTACTGCAATACAATATGGTACGGTCGTTTTAACGATACATGAAGAAACACAGTGTTCTTTACAAGCGATGTGCACGAATAATGTTAGGGGTGAATTACTACACGTCATCAGATTTAATGTTCAGGATACTGGAGTGGGAGCAATTACAGACGCGTAACAAGTATTTTACATTCTCTTATGATGTATAAATCATTGAATGGCCTTGCACCTAATTACCTTGCTAATAAGTTTAAATATGTTTCAACAACTCATAATATAAATACAAGACAAGCAACTGCTGGTCAGTTATCTTTGCCACCCTTATCAAATCGCTGCGATCTAAATTGTTTTAAATCATCTTTCATGTATAGTGGTGTGCAATTGTGGAACGGATTAACTTCTGAAATTCGCAACAAGAACAATACAAAAGTGTATCTATCAATTATTTTTAATTAAAAGAAGAGTATGTAAAGAACTGTCATTTTACCAATTTATTTTTGTTAAGAGTTATTATTTTTTTCAGATAATCTGTAAGGATTTCCAGAGTTTATTGTATTTCTGTTGTACATGTTCATATTTTTGATATTATGTAATATGCAAACATCACATTGAATTGATTTTAATTGTATATAAATTCCCTATGTATTTATGTATATGTATTATATAATTTTTAATGTATAGCAGGGCCCTGTGTTAGAACAGCCTCGGCTGAATCGGGCAACCCTGGGTAAATATGTTGCAAATAAATAAATAAATAAATAAACAAGTCTTGTTTTATTGGAACTATTTCGTACATTACGAATAAAATCAAATGCATACTCAGATAGATTTACACGTAAAGCAGTCTGGCCTTGCCAGCTGGATTTGAAATATGCTGGCAGTAAGACCAATACTGTGCATTTGTTTCCTGAATTTTAATATCTCAGTGGGCAATCGACGCTGGGACGTCGAAAAGACGTCGAAAGTTTTAGAAATTTACACACTATTTATGTCGAAAATGCAAATCGATTTGACGTCGTTCTTAAAACGTCGATTCAATTTGCATTTTCGAAAATGCAAATCGATTTGACGTCGTTCTTAAAACGTCGATTCAATTTGCATTTTCGACGTAAATTTATAAAAACCGTCGACCTGTTTTCGACGTGCCAACGTCGCTTCGACGTCGCTCTAAACGACTATGCCCGCTGGGATGTTTACGCCATTAGGTTTTCAAAAATTCTCGCACTAAATATGGGCTGAATAACAGGGTGTCACAGGGTGTATAGATATTTAGTGTAGCAAACTTAATTCAATTGAATTGGTTACATGCCCCAAATCAAATGTACTTTATTCTTATATAAATGATTGTAACATTTCCTTTAAAGCAACAATAGCACATTTTGAAGTTTTATCAAAAATAAGGCTATACAAAAACCTGTAAAGATTTGCTAAAATGCCCGCTAAAATGTTTCTTTAAAACACGAAATCGGTTTGTAATGCAATGTAATTGTAATGTAACTATTGTAATGCATCTGGGCTTTTTCAAAAGATTAAAGAGTTTGTATGTTATGATAATGTAAAAAGTGTACGTTTTAATATTTGTCTTGCAAAATGTTTGATGTAACCATAATTTGATTTGATTTGATTCAGCCACCCCTTGCATCAAAACAAATTATTATTGCCCATGATAAATGATATAAAATACTACAAATATATTGTAATACAGACGGAAGATAAGCCGAGGGTAACTCGTTAAGCTAAAAGCTTATTTCCAAAGGGGTCATTTATACACCTTAGAAATTTCTATGATAAGAAGTTTTTAAAACAATCATACATCAAACAAAACACAAAGTACACTAGAAACAAAATTATAACATATTTTGCATCATTTGGTTTAAAAGGCGGGCCTTGGTGTGTTTTTTAATTGTATTTCAGAGATATGGATTTGATGTTATCGTGTAGGCTGTTCCAATTTTTAATTGTATTGTGATAAAATGAACCAGCACTAACGGATTTCACTCTTGGTAATTGAAAATTAAACACACTTCCCTTTGTATTACGATGAACACTGGACACTCTAACACAATTTTTCTGAAAGAATCAGGACTGGTTCCGTGAAAATTATTAAAAACGTGATATAAGCGAAGCTGCTCAGCCCTTGTGCTGACGTTCAAAATGCCAAGAGTTTGGAAGTCAGCATGATTGATATGGTAACAGAAGGCTTTATTCATGATGAATCTGATCACTTTGTTTTGAGCACATTGCAGTCTGCGAGCATGGTATTTGTGGTATTTAGAAATACCACCATACCAAGATGAGATGGAGTAATAAAAAAGACACAACAGCAGGGCTGACCAAATTGCCTTCTTTACATCCATATTAAAATAATTAGCACGCCTGTAAAGAAATGTGAGACGAGAATTTACTAGAATTTACTATCAATGTCAAGAACGATTTGTTCACCATCCAGGTACTGGTTCAACTCCAGATCGAGGAAAACAACAGAATGTTTGGCCTTAAAGGAAAACCTTTACTAATAATAAATATACGCTACAAACTAATTATTGAATACATATCGAGTGGTTTCATGAAAACGGAATTATACTTGCCATAAAGATGAATTAAAACATTTCGTCTGACCATACGCTATTTGAAATTCGCGCTGGAGTATACACGAATCCGACGGGGAAGCCTCGGAAGAACACCCTCTACGTCGCCGCCATTGCTGGGGGGCATCCTGGCTACCAAACACACAGTACACACACGCCGCATATTGCCTTTTACATGCTTAACGAACGAAAGAATTTACAACCTACCTTTTTCGCTATTTTTAACAATTTTCACCGTTTATTTCCATGGATTTATGGAAGGATGATGTCAGGGACTGGCCTAAACTGGAATTCCAGGGCAAGTGTCTTACTGTTGTTGTAAAAATTGACTTTGCGTGACTGAGAAATGAACGCCTATGGTTAGAATACGTGTTAAGAATTGGTAATAACAGCCGCGTGAAAAAAATAATTTTTCGTAAATTCAAACATCCAGACAAAAATAAAGTAACAACAGAATGTTGATATATTCCGTGTACGTGAAAAATTGAATAGTTCCCAAAGACCGATCGTATTTGCAGAAAAACGTGACATCTTCCGATGCGGGTTGTTGATGTTTTGGAAACGACGCTTCCGTGCCCATGTGATCGATTTCGGAGATCTAAACAAAATTAGTCGCGTTTGTACATGGAATATGCTACCCCTAGACTATCAGTACACGTGAAAATGACCGACGAGTTACAATGTGGTATTTAGACTGAAATGGATACGATGATTGTTTTGGTTTTTACTGTACATGTATAGTGATCCCGGTAGTGATGTACGTGTACGTGACATGTGGAATTAATTTAACCATGTTTTAAAATGGACTTTTGTGAAAACAACAATCGTATTTAAAGCAAACTAACTGAAAAACATATATCCTAAAAAGAAAGCTTGGCAGATTCGGTGGTTTTTCCATTTGGGAACCGATGCATCTGGTACGGCTGCAGACATTCACATTCTTCATGTGTCATTGGCAAGTGAATTTCACACTCAGTTCGTTTCCATTTTTGTAACTTTTTATCGCTATTTGTGCAGCCAAGAAATTTACATTTTTTCCTGAGCCGCCCATGATGATATACAAATGGATAACAGTGAAATAGTGTTGATTTTTGCCGTCAGAACTGATCAAATTATAGCTTCTTTGTGGTAACACGTACAACGTAAATGCGGTGTATAACGAGAAATGCAAAAGATGCCCCCCAGTCCGGCGTTTGTAAAACACGGAATCGCCTAAATCGCTTACTTCGCTTAATTCTCCTTACCCTCCACTTATAGAATTGCTTCACTGGCGCGAAAACAGGACTCCCTAGATAAGTCCCGGACTTGTGTATTTTTCTTATTGATTAAAAGTGATTTAGTATTTCTACTAAAATCAAAATTAGGATATTAAGATAGGCAGTGAGCTCAGACCCATTTAATGAGACCGAGAATCTAAGTCTTATGACTGAGTCTGATCACTCAGTCTCATCTCAGCTCGGTCTTCACCGTTTTCTACTCTGAATAATCTTGCAAAATTGTTGGCCATCCGTGACGTCAGTTGACCCCCTAACATTGTTCACGGAATAAAGCCCGGTAGCCTATGATGTGAATGGTATGTTGGTTCAGTGTCGAACTATGACATCACTGGTGGCGAAACAAGACATCGCCAATTATGCTTTGTATGCTGTATGCGTGTTTATTTTTTCTTGCCTTTTCACCCGGCATCTTGACATCAGGACGGTATGAACACTTAACAACAAGCTGTCTCGACCCCTATCTTCCTCAAATTGACCGCCATTTACCCGCGGTATATACTCACACCGACCATTCATCCCGCCATTCATTAAAACGTTTCTGTTAATAGAGACTAATCAGGCTAATGAAAGAATGAGATTATTCCGTGCACGCTGGGACCGAGACTTAATGTTGAGAGTTTGCCACAAGAAGTGAAAGTTAGGAGAATTCGTTGTTTGATCAAATAGTCACGAATTTTTGCTCTGCTTAAGTTCACAAAATTCAACCAGAATTTTGGGGACAAACACACCAAAACTTTGTATTTCAAACTATTTGTTTTAAGGTATTGTTAGTTCTACAAGATTCAATAAAATTTATGTGATAAATAAATCAACAGAGGGAAATTAGTGAAGTAGGCGATTTAGGCGATATCGTGTTTTACAAACGCCAACCCCCAGTCCTGGCGGATGGTGAGTGCGCGCCCACGGGTAGGGGAGATCATAGTCGCCGTCGCTTCGTGTACTGTATATTGGATATGTATATTGTTATGTGATACGGACGGCCACACTCGAGTCATACCACATCATAATGTGCAATTCTTTATGGCATGTATGACACAAGCGTGCCTGCCGTTTTATCGGCAAAACACAGCGCGATTTTTTAAAATTCGCATGGCAGACCAGAGGTTTTTATCATGTTATTTTAATTATAATTCCGTTTTTTTTAATGAAAACACTCGATACGTGGTCAATAATTATTGTATAGAGTCTATTGTATAATATTGTTCGTTATACGGGTTCTCCTTTAATAATTTAATAATTAGGAAACCAGTATACTGGCTTAGTTTTTGTTTAAACCCAAACAGAATCATGATGACACAATATGACACAATTGTGTTGAGGTGTCGTTAAATTCAAATACCTTACCTTACCTTACCTAAGATCATTCACCATACCTTTTAGGCCATGAGACTAAAGCGAAAAAAATGCTCGGATAAGGACCAAGGTGGCGCACCCCTCGGAAGTACATAATTCTTCCGAAATAACTTTCCTAAAATTATAGAAATCAGTTCTACGTGTGTCCTCACGTCTAGTATGTGCACATTCTCGAGAAAATGAATTAAATGTCATCTCAATTTATGCACAGAATATCAGTGACTACTGGATGTACACCATGATTCATTGACTCCAGCAAATAATGGGGACTATTGATAAGTAAATCCGCTCGGTATGTAGAAGACCAAACACTTCACATATTCCTTTTGCATCTGGAACTGCAGAGCCATTGTTATTATCCATGCAACTGAAACGATTGCAGGTGTTATACCATCACCCCGATTTAGATTAATATTTTTCATGACGTGGAACACAAATTATCTATCCTCTTTCACGAATAAATAAAGTTAGAGGTTCTACTATGCGTTCAATTTTCTTTGACCCTATATTTCATCCTTCATTCGAAAGGGAATTAAACGAAGGTGAACAAAGCTCATGAGAAAAAAATTGTTTGGCAAACTGTGACTTAACATCTTTGTGCAGAACCAAACCCGTAACTTGCCGCGTAAACCCATTTCTATGCAATTTATTGCGTTCATAGCAGAAATCGAAAATCATTCACCTATATGGAATGCAAGTGAACCGGTTCCGAACAAACTTTTAATTTAATAGAAAAGAGGTCCTATATTAATATGATTAAGTTATGGGTGTTGGTTCTGCACCAAGATGTTAGGTCATAGCTTGCCAATCAAAATTTCTTTCATGATTTTTGCTCATATTCGTTTCCTTCTTGAATAAACGATAAAATATACGATCAAAGGTATTGAACTCCCAGCAGAAGTTTGAGTTTTATTTTCTTCGTGAATGAGGCTGTAGCTCAATCTAAATCGGGCGGTGAAAACAATTCAAAAGCTTTTAACGTCATGGACAATAACAATGGCTTTGCTGTCCCAGAGAATCTGAAGTCCGTTGTCCTATTCATAAGGGGCGGATTTACTTATCAATAGCACCATTATTTGTTGGAGTCAATGGAACGTGGTGTACATCCCTTGGTCACTGATATTCAGGGAAAAAAGGAGATGACATTTAATTCATTTTCAAGAAAATGTGCACATACTAGAAGTGAGAACACGCGTAGAACTGATTTTGATCATTTTAGACAATTTATTTTAGCAAAATTATGTACTTGTTTGGGGTGCGTCACCTTTGTAAAACGCTATGAGATCTGCCTGCTAGCCTATTTCACCATACCAACCTATCGTTATATCAATCTGGCATGGTAACTTTTGGTGAATGGGATTTACTGATGCGTATTCCTAAGACGTTTGAAACCTCTGAAAATATAAGATCAATTGGTTGTGTCATTCGTGCGAATCTATAAGTAGAAAGGAATGTCTGAACTTAAAAATATCATAGGATAATTCAGTGTTATCTATCATATATCCAGACGACAGATGTTACTTTGTATCTTTATTATTCACACATATTCACACGTTAATTATTTCAGATAACAGCGCAAGTGACCAGCTTGACTCTGGCCTTCCTATCCTTCGATCGCTGTCGATTGATATTACGCCCTTTAGAAACATTGGGTAGCAGATCTTCAAAACAAATCTTTGTTGTTTTTGCATTGATTTGGTTAGGTAAGGTATATTTATGAATGATATGTTTCAAACTTTCTCCTTAAATCAGGCTATATCTTCACTTGCTACACAGAAGCTCAAATATTGTTGTACCGTGCCTTGGTTAACTTCAATTAAAGCTATGCTCCATCATGTTCGTTCAACCTTGTTCTCGGTATTAGAAATTTAGTCTCATAGGGTTTGTACGGAAACACCAAAGAGCGTTACTAGATGACAAAATGAGGAGGTACTTGACGATAAGTTGATGAGATAAAGGATATTAAGTTACGACATAATTTCAAGTTGATGACATAATTTCAAAAGACGACATAATTTCGAGATAATTAACCTAATTCTTGTAAATAAACCACCAGGCTTTGAAAGTGGAATAATTTCGTTTGGTCTGAACACTTAGGGAATATGTATTTAAATGCCTATACAAATGAAAGGATGCGAATCTTGGACAATGTGTCTTTAAGGGTTAAAATCGGAGTAGAGGAAAAAAATACGTCGCAGGGGATGTCGTTTTCTTTGGCAGGGGTCCCAAAAATAATTATTAAGATAAGTTAATAGTAATTTTAAATGGTAAACCCCCAGTACTACTGGGAAATTATATTTTCATTTACCTAAAGACAAATATAAAATCCAGTCAAACTTCAAAACCTATATAGACCATGCATGTTAATTGTTTTTATTATATATTATCCAAGATTCTCAGTAACTATACTTATTGAAGCAGGCACAGATATATAGAAAACTCAGAGCATAAAGTTCACTGTCACTGTAGGGGAATAAAAGGTGTTTACTACATTATTTTGTTCATTACGTTATCCACTAATGTGTGACCGTGTTCTATGTCAATATGCCATCAAGGGTCCAGTATTATTACGCTAGTGCATTGCAATCATCAAGCAATATTAATGTGACCTTTTTCTTACTTTTACGGATAACGTAATTCACAATCACATTGTGGTTATGTAACTGTAAAAATAATTTATCGATTGAAACATCTTGATATGCGTAAAATCAGAGGTTCTTAAAAGAACATTATGATTTCCATGGATTTTAACTTTTCATAACGTAAAAGAAATCTAAGAGGTGATATTAGCAGTATTGTATTTCCCAATGTTAACTGACACAGATAGCTAAAAATTGAATAAAGAACAAAATTTACAACGACGATCGAAAAAATGTAAAATGTTTACTGAATTGCATATTTTTCTATTTTAAATTATGAACTAAATCAATTTGTACCGGTGTTACGACCTACATTGTCTTTAAATAAAGTGTCCTTCTTTTTTCAACCCTTTCCTACTTAGCTTCCGGTGTTCTGCAGATGCCGATTGCCTTTGTGTCAGGAACTGCGTCCACAGGTGAATGTGCAGAGTACAACATAAGCAGAGGCCAGCAATTTTTCTTTATCTATATAACAGTAACCCTGTACGTGTTGCCTTGATTATCGTAATATGCTGCTACATCAAAATAGGACAAGAAATGTTGGCCAAATCTGGTGCTCAAAGAGTGGACATGCAGAGCACACTGAAACAGAAACGTCGAAGTTTGATAGGAATACTTATTGTGGTATTATTTCTGGCGTTGTGTTGGTTGCCAGTGCATACAGTTCATCTTTGGATGGCATTTCATCCGACCATTCACTCTAATTCACTTGTATATATCAAAGTTCACACTGCTGCCAACGTACTCATGTTTGTGAATAGCAGTTGCAACCCGTTTCTCTATACTTTAGCGGGTCCGTCATTTCGCACACATCTTCACGACATAATGAAGTCAGTTTGTAAATTTACAAAACTGTGTAAAGAACGGTATGAAATTCCAACGTCAGAGGACAATAGTGGGCGCCGGATGAGGATAAACAGTGATTCTACCTGGTTATGATGATATACAAGTCCGAGACGAATTCATACATCAGGGAACCTCGAAAAGGGATTATATTAATCCTAAATAGGTCTATATTGTATATAACACAGAAACCATCGATTGGGGAAAAAGAATAATTATGTATCGTTGAGAAAATGAATTTATTTAAGTTATGTCACCACTCTTTCTCCTTCTCCCCATTTTTAATGGAACTGTCCAACAGCTATTACACTCTAAGAAAAAATACGGCTTTAGAACTTTTTTGTCCTCTATATGGAACCTTCAAGAATGGAACCCTCAAAAATGGTTCTTAAAAATCTGAGAACCCAAAAAAGGTTCCTAACAGAACCATAAAAGGTGCTATACAGCAGTTAAAGAACTATTTTTGGTTTATTATAGAACCTTACGGGGTTCCATATAGAGCACAAGTGTAGAACCTTTTTCGCACCTTTTTTTCTTAGAGTGTAGGATAATTTTATTCTTAGTACTTTCCTCAAAATTTGAATTATTTTGCCGGATTGATATTTTTAATATAATTGAAAGACATCTTGGAATTTAAGGGACCATTCTGTTTAAGGTACATGTTGCAGCTCAATTGAATTAAAAGGTGTATTTAAAGGTGTATTTGGTAGTCTGTGTTGCGCATGCATAGTTTGCCAACTATCGGCAAATTGCTGGATGTGATTGGCTGCAGATAAAATCTTCAGAGCCGGGAACTATAAAATCAGCTTAAGGGGCAGTGTTATAGATTGTGTCAAGAAAATCAATCAGTAACCCTTTAAATATCAGAAAACGCTTTAAATCGAACATGGAAGAAAAACAATTAGTAACCTCATATACTAAAAATACTTTATACCCAAAGAAATTTATTCAGTTGTTCGGTATTCAGTCTTTTACACTTGCCATAAATTATGCCCTACATTACTGGTCTTTAAAACATCGGAATGACACAGTGATAGGAAGGATGTAGTTCATCACAATAAATAAGCGGAGATGCTCCGCCCAAAGCTACGCTAAGCCAATGAGCTACATTTATATTCAATAAGATGGCAAATTGGTTGATGAATCGTTTGTGCCTATAGCTCTTTCGTCTCAATATATGCATCATTCCAAAAGGTTTTTCCATTCAGTTTTCGAATATTTTTAGTTGATTAAAAAATAGGTATTTTAATCCACGATCAATGGACATTACTTACGATATTTAGATTTCTCTAAATGCATCTGCACCCGCATAAACCTGAAATCTAAAGGTCGGGACTGTACACAGGATTTTATTTTTGTCTTTTTTTTTGTGTGTGTGTGTGTGTGTGTGTGTGTGTGTGTGTGTGATTTGTACGAAAGTAGGGTTATAAATGAGAATCCTATTCTCGAAGTTTGAGGAAGAAGGTTTGAAGACGTTTTTCTGTACCTTGAAACAGAATTTTGGGGCCCAACCTCTTGGAAACGTGGGGAGCATTGTAAAATAAGTAGGTAAAAATTAGTACAGGGGTGAATTGGAAATCAAGTCAAGTCAAATTGTGTCAATTTTTTGTCAAGGATTTTACAAATATTTCAAGATTTCGACCTTTAATTACACAGCTACAGCATCGAGAATGTCCAAGGTCATCTGCATACAATTTTAAGGTCACTTTTGGTGCCCCTATAGACCATGTAGACCCTTGTTACATTTTCCTCATTGATTACGCAACCAAATGCCAGGCATTGTAAAATAAGGTAAGACGACAACATCGGAGCACTGGGTATAAGTATTACCTCAGGATGACCTTGAACTTTAATTGGGCTGTACCTGTTTTACTAAAGGTCGGAACCTGGACAACTGTACCTTATTAATCACCAGTCTTGCTTTACGCAATAAAACATATCAAGCGTATCACAGTCTAAATGGAGAGTAGTAAAGTAAGTGTTTACATGAAACATGCACTGACAAAGAGAGATCATAGACAGTGCCTTATGGGATATCAGCAGATCAGTAGAGTGATTCTTGATTATATCACCCGGTGCGGAAAATATGAGTGCTGATGACGTATTAACCAACCTAGTGACGTATCATCGTGGGAAAAGCAGAGCCCATAGAGATGGTGTGTAAAAAATATGCCGATAGAAATGTTCAATTTCTCAATGTGTTCCATAGGTTTCGACCCAGTTGAGGAATGTTTTCGTAAGAAAACCAAGTACCAATTTAGAAAATATCTTTCGCAGTCTGTGACGCAGACTACACCGTGGAAAAGAACTTTCTGCCCGCTGTAAGGCTTACCCAGTATCATCACTTTTGACTGGTGACAGCTGGATACACCCATCAAAAATCAATAATCAGTCTTTTTCTGACCCTATATTGGAATGGAACTGACCACCAGCTATTTGGAGTATGTTTATTCCGCCTATTTTGCCCAAAAAAAAAAAAAAAAAAAAAGGATTTTAAATATATATATAGTTTGTCAAGATTTCGACCTTTAATTACACAGCTACAGCATCGAGAATGTCCAAGGTCATCTGCATACAATGTTAAGGTCACTTTTGGTGCCTCACTGATTACGCAACCAAAGGCCAGGCATTGTAAAATAAGGTAAGACGACAACATCGTAGCACTGGGTATAAGTATTACCTCAGGATGACCTTGAACTTTAATTGGGCTGTACCTGTTTTACTAAAGGTCGGAACCTGGACACACTATACCTTATTAATCACCAGTCTTGCTTTACGCAATAAAACATATCAAGCGTATCACAGTATAAATGGAGAGTAGTAAAGTAAGTGTTTACATGAAACATGCACTGACAAAGAGAGATCATAGACAGTGCCTTATGGGATATCAGCAGATCAGTAGAGTGATTCTTGATTATATCACCCGGTGCGGAAAATATGAGTGCTGATGACGTATTAACCAACCTAGTGACGTATCATCGTGGGAAAAGCAGAGCCCATAGAGATGGTGTGTAAAAAATATGCCGATAGAAATGTTCAATTTCTCAATGTGTTCCATAGGTTTCGACCCAGTTGAGGAATGTTTTCGTAAGAAAACCAAGTACCAATTTAGAAAATATCTTTCGCAGTCTGTGACGCAGACTACACCGTGGAAAAGAACTTTCTGCCCGCTGTAAGGCTTACCCAGTATCATCACTTTTGACTGGTGACAGCTGGATACACCCATCAAAAATCAATAATCAGTCTTTTTCTGACCCTATATTGGAATGGAACTGACCACCAGCTATTTGGAGTATGTTTATTCCGCCTATTTTGCCCAAAAAAAAAAAAAAAAAAAAAGGATTTTAAATATATATATAGTTTGTCAAGATTTCGACCTTTAATTACACAGCTACAGCATCGAGAATGTCCAAGGTCATCTGCATACAATGTTAAGGTCACTTTTGGTGCCTCACTGATTACGCAACCAAAGGCCAGGCATTGTAAAATAAGGTAAGACGACAACATCGTAGCACTGGGTATAAGTATTACCTCAGGATGACCTTGAACTTTAATTGGGCTGTACCTGTTTTACTAAAGGTCGGAACCTGGACACACTATACCTTATTAATCACCAGTCTTGCTTTACGCAATAAAACATATCAAGCGTATCACAGTATAAATGGAGAGTAGTAAAGTAAGTGTTTACATGAAACATGCACTGACAAAGAGAGATCATAGACAGTGTGCCTTATGTGATATCAGCAGATCAGTAGAGTGATTCTTGATTATATCACCCAGAACATGAATAGGCTTACCTACGGCGGTGCGGAAAATATTTGAAGACATTAGTGCTGATGACGTATTAACCAACCTAGTGACGTATCATCGTGGGAAAAGCAGAGCCCATAGAGATGGTGTGTAAAAAATATGCCGATAGAAATGTTCAATTTCTCAATGTGTTCCATAGGTTTCGACCCAGTTGAGGAATGTTTTCGTAAGAAAACCAAGTACCAATTTAGAAAATATCTTTCGCAGTCTGTGACGCAGACTACACCGTGGAAAAGAACTTTCTGCCCGCTGTAAGGCTTACCCAGTATCATCACTTTTGACTGGTGACAGCTGGATACACCCATCAAAAATCAATAATCAGTCTTTTTCTGACCCTATATTGGAATGGAACTGACCACCAGCTATTTGGAGTATGTTTATTCCGCCTATTTTGCCCCAAATTTGAGTTATTTAGCCACATTGGTATTTTCTGTGTTAGATGTATACTACTAGTCCTTATATTGATTGATGACATGAAGTCAGCATTGGCTGGGAAGAAAACATATCATATGAGTAATATACTGGTGGAGTGCAAATATACACCTGATAAAGAGGGGTCAGAACAGTTTGCTACTTGGTTGTGACATTCTTCATTGATTATATAATTGAGTATAATAGGTTTACCCAGCATTAGACTATCTTGTAGTCCAATATATTTTTTTCAATGAAGATCTTTCTTATACATTATTCAATTAATAATGGTAATTGGGGCTGAAATTCAGTATTCAATCAATGTACATCTATTAGTAGTCCTTATTCAGCGCAATAACCATATTTATATTACTCATTTGATATGTTTTCTTCCCTAGACTATGCTGACTACATGTGCTTGATCAATCGATATATAAGGACTACGAGGTAGTCTAACCCAGCATTGTGTCATTCTTGAATATATTGTGCACTCTATACACGTATTTATATCATAAATGAAATAATACTCACAATAACGATGACACAACTATTGTTTATTTTTAGAACAATTTTAAGCAGTGGCGAAACAATTTTGACAACTGATATAAGCAGGGACATACAAGAGCTACTACCTCTGCAAAATCAGAAAAATCCATTGCGGGAATCTTGCCTTATACGCCAACAAAGTCATGATTCTATGTCATGGCGCCCTCTATATGCCTATTTTCCATAGAAAGGCGTAATTTTCATTCGCCCGCAATGAAATTTCGTAAAATTTACACAGAATATAGTTCGTGGGATAAATAATCCAAATCAGTTGTCAAAACTATGTCGCCGTTGATATTTGTTGTTTTATTTTGGTTTTGTTATAATAAATGAGACTTTCAAACAGCTTCCTCACGTAGTATTGTATACCATTGGCCAACGCCTACGTATAGTTTAGGTATCAATGCCACCAACAACATGTGTTGCAATTAGCTGGAACACTTAATTGCACCAAGTTTCATACTTGCTCGTCAATATCCATATTACAGATAGTCAGAGAGAACGATCATGTGACCGTGCAGTTGAGTATATACACATTCTTTTGCTAAGAATCTACCGGGTGCCACCTGGGCATCCTTGGGAGTTTTGAGAAATCCAAGATGGCGTCGCCATAAATTATAATTATCTATTCAACCCTATATTATTAAACTATGGAGTTACTATACTAGATATACTATAGGATCCAATGAACAAGTGTATGGCACTTGTAACATTAAGTCATACTTCAAAATCAAAATGGAAGCCAAATCCAATAATTTTAAAATATGCCCTATAACAGCAAATACCTGCATTAAAAATAGACATGAAGTACTTAGGTTATGTTGTTAGACACAATAAATGTATTTCTGATACTTTTAAAATTGTAACATGACGTCAATCAATATGGCAGCGAAAAACGTGAACATCTTCAAAATATACTCCAGGAAGTAAGAAAATTGGGACAAGTGTTCCAACTAATGTCTTCAAATATTTTTGGTGGCATAAGATACACAAACTCTTGTAAACCAGTACGAGAATACATCAAGAATGCCACTTGGGTTTGAAACATAATAGTCCCCGCTGTCCCTTCTGTAGACGAATTTTCAAAAGTCATTGTCACAAAAAGAAGCTGAAATTGCGTAAACAGGAATGTCAGGGACGTTAAACCTCATTTGTAAGAAAAATGATAACCCCTGAATATTTACATTTACAAATAGTAATATTCTTTTGCAAATAAAACAATCCCTTATTATAGTCTGTAAACATGGTAAATGTGTAAATGTTTGTGAGAGATAATATTCAGGTTAGTTAATAAAAAAATATTACAGTGAATAACAGGAGACTTGTAAAACATGATAATTATGCAATTGTAAATGTAACCATACAAGGTGTATGTCTATTTAAAGCAATAACAGCACATTTTTTGAGGAGCTCTCCCAATTTTCCAAAAATGTTGAGATTTTTGCACAGTTGCATTGGTAACTGCCTAGTAAACTCTACCTGTGAGTGGTAACGCTTGATCCTGTCTATGTATCGCAAAAGAAGGAATTTTGAAATTATTGTCCGTGTCGCTACCTCTGTGCACTGTTAGAAATTTCCGTAAATTAATAAAACAGATTTTCCGTAAATTTACGGAAAATCTGTTTTAGAAAACAATAAAAATAAAAAACAAAAAACATACAAAATGTTAATGGAAATATTTCAAAAATTTCTGCCAGCAATATTTCCGGACTTTTTTTTTTTCGTTCCGTAATTTTAAATTACGGAAAAATTCTGTTAAAATACCCCTTTTTTGTCCATAATATGAGACAAATTTCTGTAAAAAATACTGTCAAAGTTCCGTTAATTGACAGAAAATCTGTAAAATTACCCCTCAAAAAGTCTGGAAATTCTGCTGCCAGAAATTTCCGTAAATTTACGGAAAATTTTCTAACAGTGTGGAGTGACGTCATTTCTTGACGCGGGCGTAAATGTTATGACATCACTGCACAGAGATAGAGACATGGACTATAGGATATCGGAGATCCCGATAATAATAATCAACGGCTGTTCCAATATCAAATAGCCAGGAAATAGCGCCATGTACGCGTGTCTATGCTCATTCATTAGCTGTTCCGTTGGTTAAGGCAAGTCAAGTTAAAGGTCATTTTCGAGAGGTGGTACTATTTTCACAATGGACGGAGAGAAATTTGGCGTTTGTAGTTTCGCCGTTAAAGGAATTATTGGCATAAATCTATCGGCACATATATAATGAAATATCCCTAAATAAGACGTACCAGATGGTTTTCATGGTCATTGGAGTAGTCCTTG
>JAMKCH010085460.1:0-62537 GCA_023653785.1 Ophioderma brevispina
GTATGGTGTCATATTGTTCTAAACATTGTAAAATAGAACATAACACTTGCACATGTTGTATGGGATTGTAAGATAAATATATCGGTGTTATATTTTTTATTATTATAAACCATTTTGGGTGCTGTGTATATCGCCTTATCCTTTAAAAAATAGCCATATTAAATGCAACCAAATTATATATTTTGTCACAAATCATTGAGATTACATAGTTTGTTCCTAAATACGAATTTATTTCGATATAAAATGCCATAAACGACCAATTCACATGCAGGAACCTGTTATAATTGTAGCTGCTATTAAAGCACGTACCTGTCTGTTAAACTGACTTCAATGTATACACTGTATACAGTGCTATACAGCAGGATACAGTGGAACGGGTTACTGTTCCTTAACGTCTTGTACACGCGTATTTCCTACCCTGGACTTAGTAATGTTCTCTTCTGCTAAAATAATATGAAATGACATTTATTTTAAACGGACATGGTTGCATTCGAACCGTTGATACCTGTTTTATAAATCGATCCTCTTTTCAATACATGCGAGGGAGGATGTGGGAGGTGATTGATTTTAATACTACATAAGCTTTACGGAACCAAAGCGATAACACTATTGTGATATGATAGCACTGTATGCCGTGTATAAAGTGAGCAGTTCTAACAGGATCTGATGAATACAATAGCTATTACCAGTTATAACAGGTTCCTACTATGGGATTGCATAAACAAGCGTTTTTTGCAAATTTGCGCAATTTCTACCCTTTACATTTTACTTCAAAAAGAGGTCGGCCATGATCGTCGCGGGGCAGCGCAAACCCAAGGGGGTGAAACGCATTCAAAACCAGTCGTCCGGGCTGGGCGCTGACATTTTGAAAATTTTTTTTTTTTGATGTGCAAGGAATAATTATCAGTTGGTGCGTGTTATACACACATAATGTCAATTCGATACAACAATCCGCCAAAATATCAGTGTTGGATGTGGGTGCTATTGGGTGGTTAAATTTCTCTACCCATGGCCACACAACGATGAATGGACACATCCGTAGGTCTTGATTTAATAAACCGCCTCAATGATACATCTTTTCACCTAAGCGAGCATTGCATTTGAGAAAAAAAGAGTATCTGAGCACAATGATCTAGTAAACTATTTTACACCTGGCACCTCTAACACATACATTAATGTGTATCAATAACGATTAGTGTATATGGCAAGCGGCACCACAGTATGTGGAAGAGCGGAGGCAGCCATTGCTTTCTATTGTTGGTACTCTATGTGTTCTTTGTGGTCGGCAAAACATGCGAGACGGTGAATTTCTAAGATTACGTAAGTTTCCTCTCTATCTATAAGAAACTCTTTGAAGCGAAAACCAATCCTAAATTGCATGTACCTGTCTATTCTTCATTCTGTAGCCATTGTCAGATGCTTAGTGAACAGGTGAAATTGCATTTCACCCCTGTTCCCTAAGCATTTGACAATGGCTACAGTTGTAGATTAGACAAAAACTTTACGCGTTTCTCTCTTTCAATCGATTGACCCAAACACTCCTCGTTATCAAAGTTTTATATACGCCGCCCAACAATTGATTCCGCATGCGCTATAATGAAACTTCAACCAACGAGGATATACTACATAGCCCTGGAGCTAACACCCATTGGGATTGTAACACCTCTCAAGTACAAAATGTTTGAGTGATTAAATATGTAACAGCCTGACAGGGACCCATGAAACGCCGTTCTTAGTTTCCGCCAGTGGTGCCTTAAGAGAGGGGAACAAGACAAAATGTTTTTTTACAGGAGTCAAATTTTTTAAATTGATCACAATCATGTTAAAAGGATACCATAATTATGTGTCCTACCCATAAGGTTCAGAAAAGGTCTAATTTGTACATCTACAAAACGTCAAGTTTTTAAAGCTATAGGCCTAAAACAGCAAAAATCAATACATGGGTCATTTCAGTTGTACAAGGGGTCCAAAATTTTAAGTTGTTCCGATTGGATAAAAAATGGCGCAATTGTTGGTGGAGCTCATAGGATTAAAATAGGAATAGTTTTTG
The DNA here is from genome assembly GCA_023653785.1 of Ophioderma brevispina. NCBI lineage: Eukaryota > Metazoa > Echinodermata > Ophiuroidea > Amphilepidida > Ophiodermatidae > Ophioderma > Ophioderma brevispina. The sequence continues at coordinate 2,051 of JAMKCH010085460.1, forward strand.
GAGTGTCGGCAACACACCATTTACGCTCACATAGCATCCTTACTGCTGTCACACAACGCCACCTATTCCGTTTCTTCCGGCGTCGCTACTTGGCTTGGCCCGGCTTATCTTAGACATGCACTACGTCTTTTGACTCCCAGGCAGTCAAGCGCTGTGTTAAGTTCTGCGATTAGCTTGAACAAGGAATGAAATAACGGTTTCGCGGTACCTTGATATCGCGAAATCAAACTATCAGGTGGTCGATCTGATGTTAGAAAATGGTTCCTTACAAAAGACCAATTAGCTCACTAGTTGTTTGTAAGCCTGGCATGTGGCATGACTTGATAGATCAATCGAGAATGTGAGCCAGCTGAAAGGTAAGAAAATTGCTTGTATTTATCGTATTTTTCACGTTTTTCGTCTTTTTCCTCCAAAAATAACCGATATTATAAACTAGTCAGCCCCCCCCAACTAACTAGACAATTTAGTTTGGAATAGTTTTGTGCGTAAAATGTTACGTGGGGTCAAGTATTTTGTGCATCCTCCAGTGTGACGCAATGTACAAAAATTCCAACTCAAACGTCTCTGAAAGTTTCCCACCCTCAGCCAACGGCGGTCCGGAAAGTAAGTGTCGTGTCACAGACTGCAAAGATATTATCTAACTTAGTACTGCGCGGAAGATTAACGTTATCAGTACCGTCATAGCGAATGCATGCAATGAAACTAAATCTCAAATATCATCCGGAATACGAAGGGGTTCTATGGAAGATTTTTGCATAAGGGTCCGTTACTATGTTTTGTTTTCAATAGGGCTATGTATCGTAATTGGGTCTGAACCATAGAACCTAGCGAGAAAATTGAACGTTGGTGTCGGGTACTTCGGTGCTCGCAAACACGGAAAAGTGATATAGCATCGCTCCGGGCCGCATCCTCCCCTTTTCCCAATGCCTTTCGGTATTATTTCATTTCAGTCTTGATAATTTTCAAACGCTGGTTTCAATTTTACGCTTCAATATAGAAACAGGATATACGTACTTACGACCGCCGTGCGCTCAGCCGATAATGACGTGTTGATAAACTTCCTAGGGCAGTGAAGATTTGCCAAGGTTTGCCAAGGTTCAACAATGGGCGGCGCTGTGTGTCAAGACGAACGTAAATGGTGCGGCAAATGCTTGCTTAACGAAGTAGAGGGAAACAAGGTCAAGCCCCATGAATCCAATGGAAGTTGACCCTCTGTTCCCCCTACAAAACTGTGAAACTAAGCATTTAAGACAGTCAAACTTTCTTTTGTAATCCTATGACACCCTCCACCAATATGGTGGGGGTGGTGCTCCATTTTTTTGATCCACATCGGAAGCAACTTAAATTTTGACCCGGTATCAACTGAAATTGCCCCTTATTGATGTTTGTTGTTTTTTTTAGCCTATAACTCTGAACTTTAGCTGTACATATTACAAACTATACCTTTTCTGAATCCTTATGGTAAGACACATACATGGTGTGCTTTTCAACTGAATTGGATCAATTAAAGATTTGACCCCTGTACAACTTGTCTGGGCCCTCAGGGTTCATGTTAGGCTGTCAACATATTAATTCACTCAAACCTTTTGTACTTGAGATGTGTTTACAAATGTGTGCTGCTCCTGGGTTACCGTCTAGGTTTCCCTGTGCCAATTTTGTAGCGCAACGGGAAAATAATACAAACTGTTTGAAAGTGTATTTTTTCTGTCAATTTGGGTATACTTTCGTCACATCTTTCATTTACAATAAAGGGCTACGCCTTCAGTTATCAATTAAAGGGCTATTCCTTTCCTTCATTAACCAATAAAAGCTCTTCCCTGCATTATCAGTTACACGCTAACTCCGTTTAATTTAAAAGACCATGGTCCTTCATTTAGCAATTAAGGGTCTCCTGTCATTTAAGAATTAAAGAGGAAATCCTCATCAAACCTTTCAAAGGGTATTCCACCCATGTATCCGTAGTCATTTCCTTACATTTATTTAGAATTAAAGGTCGTTTCTATTTATTTCCCAAATTAAGGGCTTCAGCTCAACGGTTTGGGGATTATAACATATTGCTTATAATAAAACATCCGGATTTTTTTTTTGTCAAGAATTTCGCGTTTAACTTGTTAAGGTGCAGGGGTCCGTTCCCGAAACTGAGGTCGTAAATCCTACGTGCATATTATTCATTCCTGAGTGGGGCCAATTGTCCAAAGCAGGTGTAACTGGTATGAAAAGGTCTTTTATGTAGGACATTCCTATAAGTTAGTATAACGTTGGTTTTACGCACGAGTGGGGAACGGGCCCCTTGTTCCAGTTATGTTTTGTGTCTCTACTTGATATGAGAGACTGGTCGAAACGCAATAATGCATGTTTGCACAGCCCTTCCATACTGTGGCTAAAATTTATGTTAACCACTAAAACGGCGGTTTTTTGTTTATATCTTGGGAATGAACTTGATTTGGAGGGCTCAAATTCAGGACGACAATGAGCAAAAATACGGCCTTTCATTGATCTCAAATCGATAACTACTCAGGTAACTCCAGGTAAATGTGAGATTTCGTGGCCATCACCGTCTGGACAGGGACTCGGCACTGAAGCAAATTACAAACAAGGCGGTTCTCGAACCACAAAGGTCCCCCGCCCGTCGCAGTAGTAAACGAGGGAAATTGCTATAAGATCACAGGGAGGACTTGTGATGGAAATAACTGGTTCTCAAATCACTGAAGCTCCTGTCATAGCAGTTGAAATACATTGGATGACCCAGATGACCTTGGAAAATGATGGTATCAATGTTGACTACATCCACCAAGTTTCATGACCATTTGTAATTGTTTGACCTTGAATTACCCTACTTGACCTTGAAATGACCTTCACAATTTTTGGTTCAGAAATGCTGACCACATCCACAAGGTTTAATGACCATGCAACCATTCGCTGTGATTTGAATTTGAATTCGATTTGACCTTGGATGAGCACAGAAGACCTGAAACGACTGAAAAATGTTGGTACCCAAAGGTGATTACAACACCAGGTTTCGTGACTATACAACCATTTGTGATTTAGTGGTCTGACCTTGAATGCCCCACATGACCTTGAAAACACCTTCAAAATTTTGGCAATAAATGTTTACTATCCCCACCAGGTTTCATGACCATACAACCACGTGTAATGATTTGGATGACCCCACATGACCTTGAAATGACCTTGAAATTGTTGGCACTGAATGTTGACCACAACCACCAAGTTTAATCATACTACCACAATTCACAAGGGTTATAGCAATTTAATCCCATTTGACCTTGAATGACCCTGCATGCCCTTCAAATGACCTTCATTTTTTTACTAAATGTTGACCACACCCACCAAGTTTCATCATCCTACCACAATTGACAAGGGGTATAGCAATTTGATCCAATTTTAGACCGCATTTGATCTTTGACCCATGCCACATGCCCCACCTCCAAACTCATCCACCTCCTACTTGGGTGACATCTATGGTGCGAAGATGGACAACCATACTTGCTTAGATCAAAATATATCGTGTTTACCACAATTGACAAGGGGTATAGCAATTTAATCCATTTTTTTTATCATATTTGACCTTTGACCTACGACACATGACCCACTTCAGATCCCACCCACCGCCTATTTGAGATACATCTATGTTGCTAAGATGGAAACACCTACTCTTGCTTAGATCCAAAGATATCACGTGGGACGCACACACCCACGGACTTAGGGCATTTCTATATAGCCCCCCTTTGCCAACTAAAGTTGGCGGGGGACCAATAAAGCAAAACCTTGATGAAAGGACGTATTCAGACCGAATGGTTGCCGAAAAATTAGGGTGCACAAAAAGTTAGACCAGGTTTAAAGTTAGACCTGGTCTAAGTCATAATTAGTTTGTTCAAAATTGACAGTTATCCACACTTTCTTCATAACGTATCTAGCAAATTTAAAAGATTGAAATGCAAATTTCAGAATAATACAAAATATATCATGTCAGTGTAAAGAAAAGTGTCTTTTCTAGTGTAGGCTGGAAATTACACTAGAAAACCAGTCTAACCTTAGACCCGGTATAACTCTTTTGTGCATACGGGTTTGATTTTCGGCAATCATTCTGTCTGAATACGTCCTTTCATCAAGGTTTAGAAGAAATACAGTTTTTCAGATATAAATTGGTCATGTTTTCTCAGTATACATCCAAATCTTAGAAAGTGCTCCGACGGTTCTTATGTTCTTTCCTCTTCAACGCGTTGGATGAGTTTTCTATCAAAACTGAAACCCGTTACTGAATAGCTACTCTTACTTAGTGATTTCAGCGCTGCATATGAACTTAGGTCAGCATCATACTCCTGGTCATCAGCTATTGTCACGCGAGTTTTGTAGATATAACCTCTGATTATAATGTAAACCTCGCGTTCAATACGAAACACTCGCATATCGGTTTCCGGGACACATTTCTGGATCAAACTCTCACCTATTGTGAGCGTTGGTTGTGATTCTTTGCATCCTAAGTCAAATTTACACTTGAAAACAGTCGGACACCATTTCCAATCTGAACATTTGACACCGAGCTTAGATTTTACATTTCTAAACGCTATTAGATATAAAGTTTCGTTGACGACGTGGACGTGCAATGCGTGGTAATTACCAAGAGAGGAAGAATGGAGTACATGCCACTTGTTTGTGAACGTGTTAAATGCCATAACAAAGTGAATTACGCCTCTATGGCTACAGACAAAAATGTGATTTTTGTAGATCACCGCTGACGGCGCACAACCATTTTTCCTATAACATGGAAGAGCTGCAATTTTCTGCCATTTGTCACGTGAAATATCATAACGCTCCACCTTGTCCGTTGGATTATGAGAGGCATCATCGCCACCAATTGCGTACAGATATCCTTGGAAATGGACAAATCCGAAGTTCGCCCGCGCTGTGTTCATTGGCGAAAGACTGACCCATTCTTCTCTTGTGATGTCATACTTGGCGAGATTGCCTCCATAAAGTCCCCGACAGCACAATAGAGTTCACCATTTGCCAAAGCAACAACGTGACCTGTCCCATAGTACGTATGTTCTGGTAGAGAAAACGAAGTTGAGAGAGTTTCGATTTTTTTGCCTTCCTCGAAAGCGCGACTGGTTTTCCCGATGGCAACAAGCCCCTGTGGTTCAAAATACAATTTTGAAAGACAAATTATAGTTATTGCAGAAATACCTGACAACTGTATAGCGTACACAACGTCACATTAAGTGCAATACCGCAAATTTCTATGGCAAATAGGTAATCTCGTTCACTTTTTCGTCAATACGAGTTTGAAGTAAAAGGTTTAATCCGTAAAGAGCAAAAATCTCAACGTAATAGTGTTCTGATGCTGTGCGTTTGTTTAATAATCTCCACTCTCCCGCACCAAAAAAATTGATGACGAGTGAATAACTTAGTAAGTAGTGTCTGTAACGACAAAATCCTGCAACACTGATGAAAATATCGAGTTTATTTTATGGACTACTTTCAATCTTATCACTTACAGGGTGTGTTAAAGATGTTACAAAAACGCAAATACCTGTTGACGCATTTTGATTATTTCAGGTTTCTTAATTGAAAACTGTTATTTCCACTTTCTAACTGGATTCACATAAAACACCTTTACCTTGATAGAATCTCGTGGAGTGAAGATTGTATCCTGGTTATCGGCAAGAACTTTACTGACAAACTTCTTCTTCCCCAGAGCGTAATACTTCAAGAAATCCACATAAATATCCTTGCATTCGGGTATTTCATTCAAATGCCGTTCGAACTCTTCAATGATTTTTTCAAGAGGTAGAAGTCCAAGACGAACTTTCCCCAGAAGGCTTGTAGTGTGAATCTTTCGGCTGGCCCAGTCATATTTTAGCCACGACATGAACTGAATCAAATGCCTGATTATGTAAATGTTACAAAATAAATATGAAGTTAATGCTGAATCTGACTTACTTGTTTTCAAGGGCGTATCCAAGGAGGGAGGGACATTAGGACCACACCCTTTTGATGTGACCAAAAAAAAAACCATAACAAAAAAACCTAGAGAGGTTTGTGTTTTCCTGTTGGGTATCAAAGAGGAATTTTTTTCTTTTAGCTTTTGTTATAATTCACCACGTCATCATATAGGTAAGGCTACTCTTTGGTTTTGTGGCTGGGATATTAAGTTTTGGACTTCACTTCGACTCCAGACCCACTAAATGAATGTGACACAATATTGCTAACACGTTAAAGACGTTGGCTGAAGCTGAAGTATCTGCAAAAGACTAATGAATCTCCGCCCTCAATTGTTCATAGCCACCGAAGTTGGAACTTAATAATATTTTACTGGGCCGATTGGGCGGCATGATCATTTGATATGTTTCCTAATGTTTTCAGGATATCTCAAATCTGGATTTCTGCAAAAAAGATATTACGAATAGCATCAAGTATCGCCGAAGACAAAAGGACATCGCCGGATAAGGAGAGAAGGAGGCCCTCTATAATCATAATGGCTATATTTCACCATCAATTTTGAGTTGGTGTTTGACAACTACTTTATCATGTACGCAATGTGTTTTTTATCCCCAAAATACACTTGTAACAAGAAAAAATGAGAAAAGTCTGAGAAACTTCAGGGGCATGTTCTCTGAAAAAAGCAAAGAAAAAAAAAAAAAAAAAAAACACGCGTAAAGCGGCCAGGGCGAAAACAAATTTTGGGGGTCCCTAGGAACCCCCCCCCCCTTGGTCACTTAAGTGTTAAAGACGTTGGCTGAAGCTGAAGTATCTGCAAAAGACTAATGAATCTCCGCCCTCAATTGTTCATAGCCACAAAGTTGGAACTTAATAATATTTTACTGGGCCGATTGGGCGGCATGATCATTTGTATGTTCAGAATGTTTCAGGATATCTCAAATCTGGGATTTCTGCAAAAAAGATATTACGAATAGCATCAAGTATCGCCGAAGACAAAGGGACATCGCCGGATAAGGAGAGAAGGAGGACCTCTATAATCATAATAGCAATATTTCACCATCAATTTTGAGTTGGTGTTTGACAACTACTTTATCATGTACGCAATGTGTTTTTTATCCCCAAAATACACTTGTAACAAGAAAAAATGAGAAAAGTCTGAGAAACTGAGTCTCAGGGGCATGCTCTCTGAAAAAAGCAAAGCTTAGAGCATGCCTCCATTTCAATGACCATTTATTACTTATATGAAGAAACAAGAAGATGTTGCATTGCTGCCCTTTGTCATGGACCTTGTGACGCCTATAGATAGACCTTTTGTCCTTCATAAGCTACAAAGCGGCTTCATGAGGCAGCCCTTTATAACAATACCCAAATACCTATTAGCTTATGCTGCTAAGATTTGGATTATATAACCGTCTTCACACCAAGCAGACTCTGGAATACACATAGGCGTAAATCCCGGGGGATGGGGGATATATCCCCCCCCCAATATTTTGATGAGGGGGATGGTCAATACGATCATCCCCCCCCCCCAATGTTGATGCCTGTTCATGTGTTTTTGACCAAAAATAACCTCATATTTTACCATAATAGTTTAAAAATGGGAAATTTCTGCGCGCTTCGCGCGCATTTTGTTCTAATCACAATTACATTTAATGATATTAGCTTCCAAATGGCAAAATGTTTAGTGCGCTTCGCGCGCACATGTGCTAGTAATGCATCTTTTCAGCAAAACCCGATTCATTCTTAAATTTTCATCAACCCCATCCCCCCTAATGTCAAAAAGAAATTTACGCCACTGGGAATACAACACAATGGCCCATGACTGCGCTATTTATATCATGAGCAAGTTAACTATACACTATGAGCTAATAAAATTACAATTCCCATAGTGCAGTTCAATAGCTTTCATTCACCACTGTATTGAGCAAATACATCCCTTGTATTTTAGTATGATTTATGATACCCAGGACATGCATGGTCAGCTGTTGTTAACATGTGCTCATCCAAGGCTACTGAACAGAGCCCTTGGTAGATTAGCATGCCTTACCACATAGTGATGTGGTATGGTTTGTATGTAAAAAGTTCATTGTTGTTTTTGGCAATTCCATTCAGTGTTCCGGTCCCCCAGAAAACAAAAATGCAAAAATGAGGTCTTTCCACCCCAAGAACCAGATCACCACTCACATATGTTGCTAAATAATATAGCGCACATCCTTGCAACGCGGCATTGTGGTTTTTGGGGTGGAAAGGGTTCAAATATGGAAATTCCAATTACCCATTTGAAGCCGGTATTACAACTTTACATAAAACCGACTTTTGGGGAATTTATGTAAAGTGGGATTTTTTGAAAACCAGAAAAGGTAAACTTAGAGCATGTCGCTTTATTATGCAAAGCGTTTCAAGTTCATCCGTTCTCATGAAAACTATAGAGGGCGTCCTTCATTCCTTATCCGGTGATGTCCTTTAGCACATGCGCGGGTAATACAAGAAGAAATTTGCTATAGTAATTATCCATGTGAATCATCCGTATCTCTCTCTAAATTCATATCATAAACTGACACATGGCGAACACGCTCTTTCAAAGATGGATACCGTGATCCTACTTTACCGAAACCTTTTTCAACTTGAGCAGGTATTTATTTGTGCTTGTTATTACATAATTCTCGCGGAATTTGATTCGCCTTCTTATGAAATCATGCTTTTCCGAACTTTTGATATAACATTCATTGGAGTTCATCAACTTTAGCTTGCTCTCTCTCCCTAAGTACCATGCCCGAGATGGACGTTAGTGATCATGGCTTTTCACAAAATGAAACATTTATAGCGCACTTGTCTGGAGACCTTCTGCTATGCTCCGAGTTAACAGTTGTCTTTGTACCTTCAATTTTTTCCGTCATTATGAGTATTTCCAGGCTATCCTTTCTCAAATTTGACCTATAAATTTCTGTTACCTATATTGTATCTGTGTCCAAATGGTTTTATGGGTGTTGGTGAGCTGGAGTATCTTCTCATTGGAAATACTAGTAGATTTCCCCAACCTATGAGTGTGACCTTTGACCTCAGATTTGGTGGTCATACGTCATTTCTACGCAAATTGACTCTAGATGACCTTTAACCTTTTGGGTCATTCTGAAACCATAATAACAAATGTCAGACTGTCCTCCTTCATGCAAAATATCAGTCCCACATGCCAAAGCATAACGTAACCTATAGCAGGACAGGCAGATAGGGTAGTTCTACGAATATTGACCTCAAATTGACCTCTAGATGACCCTTGTCCTTTTGGGTCACTCTAAAACCCTGATAACAAACGTCAGACTACCTTCCCCTACCTTAATGCCAAATATCGGCCCCCATATGTCAAAGAATAACGAAATGCATAAACGGGCAGACAGACAGTAGTAGTATAGATAGATAGATGATCAGTCCATGATATTTTCATATTTTCAGGATCATGCGTAGAAACCAAATTTTTGCAGCTTCCGGCCTTTTTTGGTCAAGTTTGAAACTGTCTAGCAGTCTGATCCATACAGCATGATATGGGGTGAATATAGCATTTTAGTACTGTTAACCTTGTGTTCAGGGACAGCTTGCTATTTGTCAGGATATTCTTCATTTTCTCAAACGCTTCCTTTGCTATTACTTCTTTTTATATCTTTTAATTTATCTTTATTAATGTGGGTTTTAAATAATAAATTACATTTACAATTAAAATTTCGGAATCTAGAATTAAATGTAGTTTATAAAAAAAACAAATTTCCTAAAAAATGACCATAATAATTTGACTCTGTCGCATGTTTGTATTAAAAATGTCATCATCATACTTAGACTTCCGTCCATATCCGTGACACCCTTCGTTGTCAAACGTTGTTATCCCACATAGCTGTTCCCATTTGATTCAAAGTGAACGGGGTAAAAGTAAAAAGGAATATATTTTACCTCTGCCTCACAGGTCAAGAGAAGATCCGTTCTATCAAGTAGGTCCGATACATTCTGATATGGCATACACTTGGAAAAAGCCTCTGTTAAGCAGATGTCAGTAAAATGGGCTGCAATATGTCGGTCTGCCGTTTCCTTTAAACGTTCGATGCCATGATTCGACGCCATTGCTGAAATCACCAGGAAATCTTCGAAGTTCAGCTTGTTTTCGACAAAAGCCTGGTCGATGTAGTCCACGCATACCTTCAAATATGAAATTGAACGAGTTTTACATAATTATAATATAAAATCCATGTGTTATAAAGTATACTCTAAAACAAAACTCTGGAAAACAACAGCAACAACTTTGAAAAGAAAAAAAATGAAGAAAATTATTTTGATTATAACTTTGACGACCGACCACAAATCTGTTAGAAGTCTTTTGTGACACTTCCAAAGTTACTCTACTAGTGCCCCCATTTTGGTACTTTCTTCACATTCTACGCTAAATTCAATTTCAAAATTTGAAGTGTAACAGACAAAAATTAGAATACAGATGCTTCATGATGTCTGAATTAAATATTGGTGGCGTAGAAATAAAACAAATCTTGAGAGAAACATTTTAATTTTAATAAACGATTGCAGGAAACAAAATGTAAAATGTATGACAAGTTTGATGTACCAAAATTAACTAAAAAAGACACTGTTTGTCGCCAATAAACTGTGTTTTCAAGTGAAAAACAAAATTTATCGAGAAAAACAATGTTTATCGAGCGAAAAACATTGTTTTTTGAAAAACTATCATTATCTATAATAAATTGTTTTTAATTTTGATAAATCCAGTTTTCTGATAAAAACAGTTTTTCAACAAACTGTTTTTAATCGAAAACATTTTTTTTTTCGATAAACTCAGTTCAGCGATACAGAGTGTTTCGCAATTCGATAAACACAGGTAACCATAGATAAACATAGTTATGAAAAAAATATTCTTCGATAAAAACTTATTTCTCGGTTTGATAAATATCGTTTATCAAAAAACAAATTTAATCAGGTGACAAACACTATTTTTCGATAAACTCAGTTTATCAATAAACACATTGAAACACGTTTATCAGTCGTTTGTTGTTCTCTGCATCCAATGGTAGTGTGTCACTGACAGTTAAGCCAAGGTACTTCCAGTTCTACTCTTTTTAAATAAGAGAATAGGAGGACCAGTTGTAGCTTGTCCCATAACCTGGGTGTTCTTTAGACTGATTGTGAGAGCAAACAGTTCACAGGAGTTTGAAACCTATCGAAGAGCCTTGTAAGTCCTTCTTTGTGGATGCGAAAAGACTGCATCATCTACAAACAGATTTATTGTTTATACCGATACAATACCTTGGAGATATTCCTTACTGTTTTTCACATGATAAATCTTGTTTTTCGATACTAAGTTTATCACATCGAAAAACACTGTTTAACACTGTTTATCTACTGATAAACTGTGTTCATCGCTAAACAGATTTTATCGAAAAACGTGGGTTTTTTTTTTCAAAAACAATGTTTATCGACATGATGAAATGTCGTGTCATATTGAAAGTAACGCGTTACTTAAAAAAGTTACACGTAAACTTAGAAATGGCATGTTATTTTAAAAACAACACGTTAATATAAAAGATACGTCATTTATTTCAACGACCTATCATTGGGTAATTCGAAATAAAGGAAGACTTTGATTGGTACTGTTTATATTGTGTATCCAGATTTTATAACGTGCAATTTAATTTCTTTCATGATGTTTTCTGAATAACATGTCATTTCGAAAGTAACATGTTAAATGTTAACAAAGTTACACGTAAAATTAGAAATGGCATCTTATTTATTAAAAACAACACCACGTTAATGCGAAAGTACGTGATATAATTTAACGCGCTATATTTTAGACACTTAGAAAAACTTAAAGACTGTGATTGGTGCATTTTATATCGTGTATCAAGATTTTCAAACACGTTACAAAATTTCTTTAATATTCTTTTTTAGAAATTTACATGTAAAATTAGACTGTCTTATGACCCTATTGGCCAAAAACACGTATTGCTATCAACAATTTACATGAAATTTTGAATTAACATGTCGAGTAGTGAAATTAATCATGTTCTTTCCAGATAGACATGTCATCTTCCAACTTGAAAAAAAAAATAAATTTAATTGGTTAATAAATTAACGTGTCATTTCAGAAAGTAATACGTAATTTCATAAAGTAACATATCAAAATGTTCGTAACATGTATCAAAAGAGAGAGACGTACTGGCCCATTGGCTATACGATACGTCGTTATACGCGTGGCCTCCTTTTACATGAATCACTGCACTTTCGAGAGTATGAGCTGGGTTTATTTATGTTGAGGTTTACGTGAGAAAGAAATGCTGCTGCATAATACCTGTATGGCATGTTTTATCTGCAAGTAACTGGCACTGCCAAGAACTTGAGGCACCGTATCCAATGTGAGACGAAGCTCTCCCGTATACATGAAGTCGAGTAAAGTTGCAAAGATCTCACTATTCAGATCCGTAGTTTCTTCAAGGGGAACCTAGAATAGCAGAAATTAAAGAAATCAGAAAATAAAACATTATATAATAACGTTTGGCTGAAACAAGAAAAGTATTTTAGTTTTATTTGTTTTTTACCTTCATAATGTCAAATTTCATGTATATAGCCAATGCTGAAGTACATTGTTCCTGGGCGAACACTTTCGCTGAGGTCGCTCGGCTAAAGCAACCACTATGTTCTATTCTGTACTGAAGTCTATGTCATTACGTCATTACATCCTATTTTCATTTAATAATTTTCTCTTAAAATTATCAACTTACAGGTACTTAAGTGTGGGATGTGTACTTAGACCAAAAGATAACAGTTTATCAAAGTCCTAAGAACTATGCGTTTTCATTTTAGTCAAAAAAAAAAACTATGCGCTACGCGAAATTCTTTTTTAATTTTGTTCGACCACCGGTTTTTTTTTTCGGCAGAATTATTGTAGGCTTTAATTGGGCTTTTTTTAGGTATTTTCTTTAATTTTAGTTTCTGACAAGACTGGACTGGGCAATAGGGAGTTTGCGTTCTTAAATTTGAAAAATAAAGTTGCTATGCGAAACATAATTATAATTTTTTTTATAAAATCATCTTCGGTAAAGATTAAAACATAAGTCTGAAAGTTTACCATACGATGTCTTAAAAAAGGTACTACTCGATCCTCGACCTCGCCACTCATATTCATGGGGAGACGTGATGTTTGGAATCGATTCCAGTAGCACTTAGGCCTGTAATGCCTATAAAAGCATTTGTAATCTAAAGGCCGACACAGATATTTTGAAATATAATGTGTTGGTGTAGTAATTAAAAATAGTCATCTAGAACTAAAGATAGTCACTTAAAATGCTAAATTCCAAAGTTTGAGATGAATCGGATTTTTCGTTTTCATGCAGTAAACATTTTATGCACAGTATAACAGTGCCATGGGATGCCTATTACCTTTGGATCCGGAATTTTACAACAAAGTTCTAATCTTTCTATATATGAAGGACTTTGATTTGAGCTTTTTTTTCACACAGTGATTAGTACACGGGCAAATATTATGCACATGCAAAAAACACGATTTGTTTGAAAATTGAGTGCGCCCTCATCGGGAAATCTGAGTCAGCCTTTAATCAACACTTTGCCATGCAAGGAATTTCTGAAACAGCCAAATAATATCAAAAATCTGTTTAAGAATGATTCTGCATACCGATGTAACTATTTCTTTCCTTAAAAATGGGTGATCCGATCCTGATTTTTCATCTCTCTCATGAAAGCATGTCGAATCAATCACACTAAAATGGTACGTCGAAATCAAAGGAAATTTTGGAATTAAAGTTTATTGGTGATGGTCCTTCCTATGGAACAGAAAAAATATATGTAATAATTGGGCGGGGTACCTTTAACCAAATTGTAAAAAAACACTAGTTGCCCAATTGACGCATGCATACAACAAATATGAGCTACTAAACATATAGCATGCAGATAAACTGAAAGGGCTATGTTAGCAGTGCAACCATGTTAGCAGTGCAACCATGTCAATTACAAAGTTACCAACATAGCTAGATTTTTATGATTTTTTTCGATGCTCCGAATTAGTAAATCTCTGCTTGTCCTTTAGTTCACTTTGGTATATTACTGGACGATTCGCCCGGCAACTCAACCAAGTGCTTTAATACTGTCCATTATCTTAGTTCATTGATATTAACGGGTATAAATTACACCACTATACCATCAAATACTACACACTATAGTATCAAGTACGACAGTAATATTATTATCACAATCATGCCAACATAGCTCCCGTTAATTTCCCAACTCAACAAAAAAGTTTTAGTTTTTATACCGACTCTGGCTATACTGTACTCTACCTAAATATTACCTGTATGACCAACCTCAAAATCTGCATAATTATGAAGAAGACACTATCTTTACACTATCTTCAAATTTAGTTTCTTTAGCTGCATGAAATCCAGAATGTAAGTTCTTTCGCAACGGAAACACAAACGTATGTTTAGAAAAGATCTGAATCAAATTAATTTTAAATGCCGATTTCAAATACTACCTTTTGCACCATACTCAAAGACATAGAATAAATGCAATGCACTACCTCTGCCATAGTACTCTCACTGTAGCCCGCAGTAAACATAACCCGGAAGTATGCACTCGCAGAAGCCAGCACGTTCTTATGGGCTCTATATTCACGGTTTTGTAGCGTAATAGTCACATCGGAAAATGAATCGTTGACCCGAAATGAATTCAGCAAAGCAGCCATTTCAATTAAATGTGGAATTTTCCGCGCGTCTGACTTATAGACAGTAGCATCCAAGCCTCTAGAACTGGAAACAGCTGGGGAACAGCTGACGGGCGAACTGACCGGTAGTTTTGTATCCAAAGTCGGTGTCGCCTCAGTCATCATGTTGTAGATATACTATTAAAAACGCACAATTGAACAGTTTTTAACATTTCTTGTTTTCCTATCCTGTAAAATGGTTGTTCTGTAATATTGTAATTTAATGTTCAGCTCTTACACCAAAAATATATTAGTCATAATAGTCTGGCGCTGTCGCAATAGCTTGCAATAGCCGGGTCTATCTACCAAAATAACCATGGATTACATATACGGGAAGTCCCGATTTGTAAACCTTGAACGACCTGACCTGACATGAATCACTAGACAGTGCAGGACAAGAATTCAATTTGATTGATTGAGGCAAGCCATTTCTTAACAAGTGATTAATTCAAGTATTCAAGTATATTTTATTTTTATCAAATAACAGCCGTAACGGGCTGAATTGCATGATAAAATTAAAAACACCATTGCACAATCATCAATAATAAAAAAATACATCAAAACATACATCAGTTTGATCAAAATCGGACCATTCTATAAATAATGACCTTAAACTGGCTTGAGCCTATTGTGCTAAAACAATAGGTCGTAAATATGGCAACTGCACCTTTTAGACACCTTATGAGCAAACCGACAGATTGATATTTTTAAACAATTTAATACTTTTATTGTTTACCTTTACAAAATGGTGCCCCCTTATAAAAACACCCAAGAACACATTAAAAAAATAACCCTGATTGTCAGATTCCAGGAAATTCTGTATTGGAAAAACATTGGTGTCAAAATTGTATACGAAAAAATTAAACCAAAACATCAATTACATTTCCCTATGTACTAAGAGAATGTGTTAAAAATGGACAGGCGGTGGCGGCCAAGCCTCATTCATTATATCAACTCACCAAAAATATCAAAAAAATTACGCAATACGAGTCAAACCCCAACCAATTGGGTGCTTTGATGTGGGTCGTCATTGTTTCATGACCCACATACGACCTCCTCCTCGTTCGTTATTAATACAAAAAAAATTAGAAATAACCCTTCCAGTGGAGTTGATTCTTCATCTCCAACGGTTTTGGAATAAGAAAATATTCCTTGACAACATATAAAAAAATCAGAATTTTTCGTCAAGATTTCAATTTTACGTGTTAAACCAATGGCGACGTCTGAAGTGGGGATTTCTTGGCCGCCCTCCCATTTAACATCATAGAAGTCCCTGCAATATGTAAGATGCTGAACTTGGGGAATCCCTCCTTTACGAATAAAATCTGATTATTTTTTCAATATTGAAAAACCACGTGAAAAGTTATGCATTTAGTACGTCCTACTCCTATTTAGCATTAAGTAACTGTAAAGAACATCATTTACAATTGATATTGACTAAAAATGTTTTCAAATACAATTAATGCTCAAAATTTAAAATAAAAAATTTCTATAAGCCTCCCAAGCCAAGTTTTATAATATACCCGGAAACTTTCCACTCCTTTGCCACCCTACGGTTGACATCGGATGTAGATAAAATACCCAGGTAAATACACATCGCAAAAAAGCTGTATACAGTAAGAAATTCCACTTTTTGGGATAACATATACTATAAGTTTTCTAATAAAAATGAAGAATTGCCCGCATTCAATGCAATGTGGTGAAAACCGAAGCATATCATTTTTAACATTTGCAAAAAAGACCAATACAAACAAATATAACAGCCTTCATTTTCATAAATAATTTTTCTTTTTTTAAAAATTGAACTTTTCTAATTTCTTTTTAAAAGCAGAGAGCAAAGAAGCTGATATAGGTCTACCTGACAAAAGATCATTTCTCTCAGAGTAATTTTTGACCTACTTCTTTAAAGCGAATGTTTGTATCATGCAGACGCAGAACTTTTTTTGCCACCACATACTTCATTTAATTTGAGTTCATTTATTACATTGATATTGCACCAGTAACCCCATTACAAAGTTTACATAATAGGGCAATGAGAAAGCTATTTTACCGATCTAATTTATGCATATTTATTGCACTGAAACCTTGAAGAAACCGGGTCGAGATATTAGCGTAATCGAGATATTTTGTGATACCTCATAGAAACATATCGAGGGTTTACTGCAAGAAGGCCCCATCTGCAAAAAGCTGTCATTTGTGAGTTGTGTTCTTATTAAGTGTTACACTTGCCAAATCTAACAACTGGCAGCTATTGCAGAGAGGGCCTTTTTGCCCTACACCCCCGTTATAATAGTGGCTATTATTGTGTTATTGGTGTCCCCCATTTTGGAGTAAATAAAGCAAATTGCGAGTTTGATGTTGGTGCCAGTAACAAAACGATTGGCTCTAGCGGTCAACTTACCGGTTGTGAGACACCAAAACGGGATGATCAGAGACATTTAAATGTCTCCTCATGTTGTTTTCCCACTTTTTTATTCAATTGAAAAATCAGATGAAAGTTCCTGCTTTAGCCAGCCCTAAGCTTTCATCACAACAAGAGGATATCGGTCGATCTTTTATATAAGATGGCACCCATTTGGTACGGAGTGCTATTGGTAGAAACATTTAACCAAAGTAATGCTTTCCTTGTACGGGAAAGCAATTTGCCGTACACGCGAGAAAAAAAGAACTGCGAAACAACGCCTACAGCGAATAAGGGACGAAGTCCTCTATTATGCGCGTCCATGGTGTTGCTTAAGGAAACACGGCCCCGGTGTTCTTCGTATAATTACGACACGAATGACCAGTTTGGACAAAAACTAACGGCCTACAGATTGCACACGGGAACGGTTTGATGGAATCCATGTGGTTTTTGTGTTATGAACGAATCATTAGGTCCGATTTTCTTGAATTCGTCAAACGATATCATGAAAATATGATCTTGCGTCTACAGCTGTGTGTGACATGGCGACCAACCAATTAGTTATGACGTTTATAATTTAACATCAACTATAACCCAGGAGAGGCTTTGCATGGAGGATACCCCAGGTGAAATACACTGCAGCGAGTCGTTAGGAGAATATCGCATCGATGTCATCATGATAACCATTATAGGTAGATATTTATTTAATACTAAGCTTTTAAGTACAATCTGGAATAGATAATTTGGAATAATTCGAGCAAGGTAGGTGCGAATTATTATAATTAAACACGATGCCTTTGGTATGGAGATACCGAGTGGGGTGATATATTTGCAGCGAGTCGTTTTAGGCTAGATATCGCACGATGTCATGCATGATAACATTATAGGTAGATGTTTAATTTATTATGCTAGGCTTGTTATCTGTATAGATAAGTTGGAATGATTTCGGCAGTTCTATCGGGTAAGGTAGGTGCGAATTAATTATGGATTGAAATGATTACTTGCAAATTTCCCGGGTCTTCTAACTTTGAATTCAACAATCAATACGAATGAAGGCAAGGGGGTTTGCTTGTTGAGACCTTGACATGTAGTACGTTAACGTCAATGTGGCGTTACACAGAAAAAATGCTAACCTTCTACGAAGTAAATTAAAATGTTGAGGATTCCCTTCTCAGAGCAGATTGCTTTCCATTTGCATAAACAATCACAATTGAAGTTATGTTCTTTATGGGGATGAAATATTTTTGAACATTGTAGTCTGAAATGTTAAAGCAAAATAGCATGAAAACCTTAGGTCTGGATATCTGAAAAAGAATGGCATAGTATAGGTTTATCTGAACCATTGATCATTAGACAACTGAGGGTAAGTATGTATATTGTGGATTTTAAATGCCACAATATATATGACTTACATATTTGTTTATCGGGTATCCAAGCCATATTGTAGTACAGGCTGTCCAAAAAGCTGTAACCACACGGGAAAAAGATATTTGATACCAAAGAGATGTATGCATGGGTCGTTGTTTGGTATGGTTTTGAAGACATTTAAAATAAGCTTTCATTGCTCATTTGTTCAATCCAATCAGATACTTTAAAAAACAAAAGATAGCTTCATCAATTATGAGAGGACAATCAAGAATCGCTTTGGTCCGATTTCGCAATTGAAGAGCATGACGCTACATACACTTGACTTCATAGTACACATTTCTTGCCATCTTAAAGGTAAACAAATAGAGCTTGCCGTGTTTTCTATTAAAGAAAGATTCGAGTTTCCTATCAACTGTGTTTACCAAGCTCTCATCGTTGGATCTACAGCCAAGGGTCGCTTACACGAGAATGTTGGCTTGAGTTATCTGCATTATAGCGTCAGTTAGGGTTTGTTTGGCCTGCTACTGGTGTATTTATTTCCATTCTGCCTGTTAATGGTTTCCATGTGGCCTATTGTTTAGAGGTGTTTTTTCTTCTTTCTTTTGTTGTTTGTGTAATTTGTGGGTTTCTGTCAACAGAATAATCAAGGAAGTGTCTGGTTTGATTGTTTGATTAATGTAGTTTGGTTTAGCATTCTGTGTAATTTTTGAGGGAGGATTTGATGTCTTGACTGGTTAATGAAAGGGAACGAATGATTATTGTTGAAAAATAAACAGTATGCTGATCATAAAGACGATGTTCACACTTTAGGACAAGAATGAAGTTCAAAAGGGAAGGAAAATTGCAATATCTTCACGTAGGTTCAATAAGCCAATCCAATACACTCATCAAAACTAATTTTGAATATGTTACAAAATCATGTTCTCGCAATCGTACAAAGTAATCAATGCAATCGGGACCAATCCGAATTGCATATCTTCTTTTTGACGACGACGCACTTCTGTTGTCCCACATATCGCATTGAAATGATAACGGCAAATTTAACGCTTATTAATTGCGTTTTAGAGAATTGTAAGAGCATACCAAAGAAGCACCATGCAGTACTTAGTTTTGTACAAAATTCCTGTGGCCCGAGTGTTAACATTTTTGGGACGCCTGATTTCTTGAAAAAGTATTTCGCGGTATATGCGACACAAAGTTAGGAAAAGTAGTTCTTTGAAGACCTGTCATAAAGTAATTGGAAACTTCCCCAAAAGAAACAAGATTAGAAATTTACTTTTCTACCTTATAATCAGACATAGAATGCTACCTAAGAGTACTGCCCCGAGCATCTAACAGCGACCACTGAAAATGGGAAAAGACAGCCAGATGGTATGGCACCTTCCAGAAGCCGCTGATAACTCTGGTGAAATATTGGAGGTGTCTTGCAATCCAGTCGGGAAGTAACTCACACATCGGGACAAAGTAAAGTTTGTGTGTGTAGCTGTTAGAAAAAAGTGGGAACAAATCGACGGTTATATTTTCAAATTAACAAAACTGGGTAGGCAACGGCAGTAGATTTCCAATTCATTTTGTTTTTTCGCTTCTGATCGAACTAGTTGTAGCAAATATACAGGAAATGCGCCCCACACAGATCGTTTACGGTTTCACACCGGTAAATACAAGTCCTATTGAAATACAAATGGGGAGGTGAAAATTGCATTTCTCTCAATGGACATCTCAAGACTTAAGCAACATTCTGCTTGATGATATCATATCTCCTACCTGACAGTCATGAGAATAGGAGATTAGGGCTGTTATCCCCGTTTACTGGTACCACCCTTGAAGACTAGCATGCACCGTGGAACCTGGAAACGGGTGAAGGTCACTTTTCAGTCATGAAGTGTTCGCGCAAGAATATGGTTAAATTGGTATGCCAGATACAAAATATAGTATCAATGTCAACTTTTTTAGATATTCTTGCAGATTTATCTAATTATTTAATAGCAACATGATTTTCAAACCAGATCCCACCATTTCTCTCAGTTTTGGTGGTACACTTAGAACCCGGTCCACAAAAAAAAAAATTGCAGCGGGGCTGGACTTACCTCTGTTTATCATGTTATTACCGGTGTGAATCCTTACACGTTTTCATACTCTTTTTTGCATCAGACACCGAAGCGCCAACCTTTGATTCATGTCTCCCGACCAAACAAAGCTACAAAGACTATGGAAACCAAAAACGTGCTTTGTGTTTATTAGGAAAATCTGAAGCTTACTGAAATTTGGAGAATCATTCCCAGATTTTTAGGTTACATGTGATCCACCATCAGGAACCAATTAACCATTGGAAGGACACACGGATTAGTCACGCTGTTGACACTAGTGGTAACAACAGGACTGTATGTTTGAAATAGTGTAAGAGGTACGTAAAATACGTTGTTCACTAAACAATTTAGAAATAGATTTTTTGTGCTTCTTTATGCGTTTTGGATGCGTAGAGAGATATAGTGACTATTCGTAAGAAGTTGACAATATCAGTAGGATGTGTGGTGAAATGGGAATCAGTTGATTTATTCCTATCACTTCAGCAGGGTATCGTGTATTTGACGGTGGATATGTTGATTACGGAAATTGAACAATCCGAAGATATTGAGGAGTAGATATTTCATTACTAGTTCAATGTTTTGTTAGGGCAGAAAAAAGCTTCAAATGTAGCATATTAATTTATAATATTAATCCACTTTCATATCTTCTTTTGAAAATTCAGTTGATGACCATCATAGATGTGATGCAAGGTATGCAAATTTATGTAATTTTCCAAATTTCGAACTGCTTAGGGCTGTCAGCAACAGGATTTTCTTAATTATCTAGGATTATACAGACGGTCCCCCCAACAAAAAACATCACAATAAACTAAAATTAGTAAAATATAAAATGTGCAGTGCTGTGAGATGATTGATTATTAGTTAGACCAGATTACTACAGTAAATCCGTCGTTTTTATTCCATCCAATTTGAGGGACCCTAACCGGAGATATTGTCAAAATTGAACAACAGAGGATAAAATACCACATGGGCCAGTTTCACTTAAAGGTTCGAGAAACTAAAAGTATAAGGTGTGTGTAGCATCATGCATGATTAAGACCCTTTCAACAAAGAATATTGAACAGATCAGAAGTGAAATTATTATCATGCATTGTACTAATCAAATATTATTTTTTTCAAACAGTGTGAAAGCACGAGAGCTTATGTTTGGGGGAAGGGATGGGAAAGGAAAATGGGGGACTCGCTCTCAGGGGGACAATAATCGTGAAATAAGTAAATTGGAATTTGATCTGCTGAAACTAATGGAACGGCAACCGCCACAGTCTCTATGGGAGAACAAGATGTGACCTGCAGACAACAGTCTAATGTGGAATGAGCCAATTTATCCCTACCCCATTTACACTGCCTCCGAGATGACCGGGAAGGAAAATAATGAAGAAAACCAGTTTTGAACAACGAACAATAAAGGAAAAGACATGGTTGGTGTTCAAGGCCTCAGTTTACTTGACCGAGGGGTTGTTTTTTGTTTTACCTGTGTGAAGCTGGAGTAAGGTTGAGACAACAAGAATGTTTGAATTGAATTCCCATGCTACATGGTTTGAATTGGCAATTGTGACCATTATCCAGTTATAAATGTAGTTATAGCACAAGAAGAAGCACTGTTATATCTATATATTTTATATTTAATTAAGAATACTGAAGTGATTTTCAGTGGCAACTGTGTTGATTTCGGTGGATGGCCGAAACTGGCCAGCGGGTTTTTTATGTGTCTCAGAAATTGGTTGTAACTCTGAACCAGACCCCTAAATTTTACACCAACTAAAATCTCCTGAAAGCGGAAAACTTCTTAAAAGAATAAATTAACATTCATTTGAGAATAAAACTTAGGTTATTGTGCCCAAAAAAATAATCTCTGATGTATAGTTTTTTTAGGACAGTCTGTAGCTCCATGAATAGCGTATATTTCGCCGTAACGTTATTATTTGCATCATTATATTATTATTATGATTATTATATTTTTAACAGACATAGAATCTCCAGAATTCAACTCATGTCCAATAAATCAAACAAGGAGCACAGATAGTGGGAAACCAACAGCCATGGTTGTGTGGGAGAATCCATTGGCTACTGACAACTCCGGTAGCGTCCCTGATATACATTGTAATCCTCCATCAGGAACTAACTTTACCATTGGTACAAATATTGTCACGTGTGAAGCGATTGATGATAGTGAGAATAACGCAACGTGCCATTTCCTGGTTAATATAAAAGGTAAGAATTTAATTATGAATTAAGAACACGGTCGTGGTCGGATTGTTCGTGTGAATGTTTTCTCCTCGTGCGAAAGCATATCTCAAAAGCACCTGAGTACAAATTTTGAGTTAAATCGGTCCAGCTGTTTAGATATTGTGTACCAAATTGTTCCATAGGATAGTAAACGTGAGTTAGTGTTGAGTGTGTTGTTGACCACGTTTGGGCACGTTCTTGTTTATCATGTTTATATAACATCAAAAGAAAACATTTCCCGGGTTTGTACCCCATCTCAATTTTGATGAGGTTAAGTAGAGAGCGAGGTGGTTGTTCTGGTCAAACAACTTTAATTTATGAACGATAATACAATATTTGCAAACAATTTCCTTCAAATGACCAGAAACGGAGTTATTTATTAAAAAGTTACTGGTACATAAATCCCCTATTTTTCAGACATGGAAGCACCAGAATTTGAACTATGTCCTACAAATCAAACAAGTGGCACAGATTATGGCAAAGCTACAGCCATGATTATATGGGACGATCCTGTTGCGAGTGATAATTCTGGAGACATCCCTGTCGTAAACTGTGACCCGCCTTCTGGAACCAACTTTACCATTGGACAAAACACAGTCACGTGTGAAGCTGTCGATAATAGCGGGAACAACAGAACGTGCAGTTTTGAAGTTGATGTCAGGGGTAAGTTTCGCCAATATGGTTCAGGATCTGTCTGTATATTGACCTTTCCAACCTATTTAAATTCGACGTGGATGAAGAAACGTCGCCATGGCCGAAAATGACGACTTCCATGGACAATATTTATGTTGCTAACAAATCTTATTGTACTTTTTACAACGGTAGGAACATTATTTGAATCACAGCTTAATTAAAAATTGCCATGTTAGTGCGCTTTTGCCAAGAGATCTTGAGGTTGTTCATTTCCACATACCGTCTTCTGGTCTTCTCACTCATCAGATCTAGAAGCACCGGAGTTCCAATTCTGTCCTAGTAATATTTCAACGAATGTAGACGTTGGTAAAACCACAGTCATGGTGACATGGGGACCTCCCGTAGCGACCGACAACACAGGGGACATGTTACATATCGTGTGCTATCCGATATCGGGAAGTTACTTTACGGTTGGACAAAGTAACGTATCATGTTACACTGTTGATAGTAGTGGAAACACGGCTACTTGTAATTTTCAAGTTGATGTCGAAGGTACGTAAGGAAATAAAAACCAAAAATAATCCTATAAACGTAAAATGTTTCGTTAGATGTCGCCAAATTGGTCGGTGAAAAGATGAAAATGATATTAATATTAGCGTTTTCAGAAATGAATAACTTGGCACCTAAATTGTTACAAAAAGCCATTTCTCATCACATTACTTTGTAATACACATCGGATAGAAAATGGAATTTCCCTGGAAACAAAAATACAAAGAATATTTGAAAATGAAAAAAAAAAAAAACACAATGTTGATTTTTAAAGTAACATATGTGGAATCATCTGAAGAAAAGCCCTAGTTCATTGTCTTAATTAGCTGAAAAGGGTAGTTCCAATCGGTTAAGTATAGGGCGAGCTACATTATTTGCATACAAGTAGTCAGCTTTCCCCCCATCCAACGGATTCCATTTGACTTGCATACGGCTAACTAAGCAAATAACTCCCCAATGGATGATAAGGGTTATGGCTATGTTTATGGCCGGGCTATGTCAAATAAAGTGGTATTTCAAAGGTGTAAAAGCAAAGTGTACTTGTAAGTTTTATGTTCTAACACTTTTGTCAAGATGTGGCAATTTTGGTCTACAAATAGAGAAAATGAAAAACATCAAACCGTCTGTTCTTCATATGGTTCATAGTTCATCTAACACTTCCAAACTCTAATTATTTTTTCAAATGATTGTATGCAGTAATGAGATGTGAACGTTAAGAGGGCATCGATGGTAAATTGTGACTGAATTTGTGGGATTAAATAGCTTCACATTTATTCTGCAGTCAATAATAAAATAGCCCAATTTTCTCTTGGACACTAATTCTTAGGAACGTCGTTTCATTTAATTTGAATCTGTAGACAGAGCAGAAAGCCGACTACTTAATTCAAACGATGTAGCTCGGTCTAACCAATGTGAATGATCTATCGGTAAATTAAAGGTAATAAGTAGGCTTTTAGTTGAACAAATGTGTTAAATATATGTACTTAACTATTCAAAAGACGGACATAATCAGGGTTAGTTTTAACTCACCCGTACCATGCCCATCCTCTTTTTGTTAAAAAAAGAGAAAACTCTTCAATGTACGAGCGCGATCTATTTCAGATGGCACAAATAATACGATTTAAGGCCTAGGTCCTATAGAGCCCCTGCAGGAATTGCGGATATGGACCCATTGACTCACAGTTGCTTGCTTTCGCTCAAACACCGCTCAATGTTGTAAAGTTATCTACCATCGTATATACCAATTAAACACTATTTCTAGAACATTTGGAAAACTAGACATGTTTGAATTTGAAGACATTCCGCCAAAAGAGATCCTACATTATGGTCTTTTAGATCCATTTTGTCGAAGCAAACGCATAGTTTGGGTAAAGTTTTTGGCACAAACATTACTTTTTTTTACTCGAAGACACCTTTTAATTTTTTTAATAATTTCGAATTTAGAAAGTGGTCATACTCAAATATTTCCTGCTGGAGCTCTTGATTTATGGAGGATAATTCAGGCACACCCGCGATCACGGTTCCAGAACAGGAAAAAAGTAAATATTCGGTTTTTGACTCGATGTGTGTTTGATTGTGTTGATGATACTCGGCGGTTATGTGTAAAAATGGCAAATACACTCCAACTGGCCAACAAAAAGTATTGCAACATGCAGAAAAATTTTTATAATCAAAAAAATTATAGTATTGTACTGTGGGTACATGGCGTATCGAATGCCAAGTTATGTTTTTCAACAGATATTTCTTCAGAATCCCACAGTGCAAAAAAAACGTTTGATTTGACATGTCCCAATACCGCAGATTAAAAGAGCTTGCGTTCGATATCTTGTCGATTGCACTCTAGAAGAATTACAGATACAGGAACACAAAGAACTTCAGAATAGCTGTAAAAGAAAGTGGTACGGTTCGGTAGGTTTTCTCTAAATGTTTACGGGAGAAAATAGGAGTGGTGGTGGTGGTGGACGGGGGGGAATGAGATAACGTCAATGGAATCAAATGGAATAGAAGTGGTCTTCAAAATATTCGGAAAAAATTTGAGTCATTCGAAATTAATTGAGTGAGAAAATCACGTGGTGGTTTGCGCAAAATCATGTCTAGATACGCACTTGA
Organism: Ophioderma brevispina; assembly: GCA_023653785.1. Lineage (NCBI taxonomy): Eukaryota > Metazoa > Echinodermata > Ophiuroidea > Amphilepidida > Ophiodermatidae > Ophioderma > Ophioderma brevispina. The sequence continues at coordinate 28,146 of JAMKCH010085460.1, forward strand.
AATTTGGCATAAGTTCAAGGTATTATTAAAAGTTGTTTCAAGTTATCAAGTAACTCTTCTTGCATGCAACTGACTGACTCCAAAAGTGATGGATGTGCTCCAATTCTTTCCTTAACGTATGAGGAATTGTAATAGACAGTATGAAGTCTTGCATGTTATCATGATTACAGAAGAATATTTGACTACAGGATGGGAAATTCGACACACGTGCGTGACGGACCCGACGATGACGGATTAACGATGGTGATGTCGCAATATAAAAACATAAACTGTGACGGAATGTACCCAATGGAGATGACGATGCGCAAAAATCCAATTCTTTTAAAGCAGTTCTCTGGGGAGGCGTGGGTTATAAGTTTAACCCGGTTCCAGATTGTCGGGATGATCAACGACATCCCTGCGGGTCCAATTAAACCAAGATGTTCATTTTGTCGTTGCTGTGCAAAGGAGGCGTTGTTGTAAGGCTGGTGATCTGTGGTATGGTCTGGACCGGGTGTGTTGACATACCAAGTGCAAGGAAGTAACGCCTGACTGTTACTTTCTTGGAGGGCATCTATTTGGCGCTTGGGTTCCAAGGACGAAATACACACGACTTGAATCTTGTTGAAAATCGTGAAGTTCTATAGAAGCAAGCGTCAAGCCGTTTGAAGGGTACTTATGAGAAACTTTTTTTTCAAAGGCCTTTGATTAAACTTCTTTATGGATTTGGAAACATCGTTTTATGTTAAAATCTAATATAATAAAATGATGACCAAAAAATAAAGCAAACTTGTAATATTGTCTCTTTATCAGAGGACCCACAAAAACGTCACAAGCCATGTTGTGCGCGCATGCAACAGAGAAACACACGCATACACACACGCACATGCAGGCCAGACTGACAGATAAATACACGCATACTCTCTCTCGCACACACACGTGTTGAAAACCCAAAATAGCTTGTATAGGCCTATAATAGTTTGTATATCAAATGCCCATGATAGTTCGTGATTTTAACGATCTTTTCGTGCTCCAGCGCGGGGATCACTTACTCCTTCCACTTAAAAATTTAAAAATATTATGTAAACCAGGAAAAGCTGTATCCCAAATAAAAAAAAAATGCACATTATTTAGACAAAATGCAATAAATATCAACCCAAGTTCTTCCAGCATGGTCAGTGACCAATATGTACCACGTAAAATCCAGCCAACAATAGAGCTAATGATATTCAACAATCAACCGAAAAAACACTTCAGATCTCTTCTCAACGGGTATGCAGGTCCCGTGTTTACTGCCCACAATTTGAAAAGATTTTTAAAGCTATATCAGGTGTTAATGACTTCCCCGTATTGAGCTCTCGTATCTGTTCATAACGAACTGCAAACATCCTCACTCGCTCATGATGTTAAAAATGTAGGTCGCTGAATACCAGTGCCTTTCTTGGTAAATTGAATAGAAATAGGGTTTTAAGACAATAACTTGCGGGTTTAGGTTTTTAGGTATGCACAAATAGGTCATGTCAGTGAGGGGCTTCTTCCTGAATTTGGTCCCTTTAATGTTCTTTTCGAAAAAAAATTATTATCATATTGCTCAAAGTTAATGAAACACGCAGTAGAATCTCAGATTCTTTTATCGCGACGAGGAAAGAAACTTGACAAGCGGCAAGGACTAACATTCGAGTCTATTCACCTGCGTGCACATTAACAATAGACCATATGTAAAAGAAGGTGAAAGTGTGCTCCTGGGCCCGATTAGTGATTATTAGCTCCATTGTTAGATTGAGCATGTTGAGGTTAGTGTATATCATTGGTCACATGATATTCTGAAATAAATTGATTGACATTTTATTTATTTTTCTAAATAATGTGCACTCTTTTATGTGGGACACAGCTTTTCGGGTTAAGATAATATTGTTTAATTTTAGTGAAGGAAATAAGTAATCCCCGGCGCTGGAGCAACGGAAAATTTATTTAATAGACCGTTAATATCCTATCAACTCTTTTGGTGCTGCGAGCCTCTGGGAATCGTTATGGCCCATAGTATAAAACTAACCATGCTAACGATACAATGCCCAGTGTGTAACATTCAGGCCGACCTATTTAAAGTACCAGGCCCTAAATGTTTACAAATATTGCTGTTAAAATCTAGTCTATTAAAAGGCCAAAATTGTATTAGGTACCAGCATCACGTAGCTTTGTGTGCATGGTCCTTATTTCGTATAATATTTTCACCGCTTCAGGTAGTCGAAAGAATAAGCTCATGCACACAATTAGCTACTTTGTTACAGATTAGCTATTGAACGTACGTACACTCGCGCGCGCTCTCGTGTATGTATGTATTTGTACTGTTTGGGGGGGGGGCCATTCTTGGTGTGAGCAAAGCACGGATAGTAGGGGCGTATAGACACAATGTCATAACAACCTTGAAAAAACTTCTAATAAAAGACTCTTGTTATTTCTGGTAGGCCTATATATAGAATTAATTCAAAAAAATTTGTCCCCTTCTAGTTTCTGCGTTGGTCAGAGGATATTAAAGGTCAAAGGTTCACGACCTTTATACGGCCTATGATGGGTGTAAACTGCGCATCCAATTGGCCTTGAGCAAAAAAAGGATGGGACTCTATACCATGTTTTGGGGGTAATAAACACAATAAAACAGTCTTGGGCCTTAATGAAGTCATCATTATCTTTCAAGCATAGGAAAGACTTTTAATCAAACTGTTTCAAATTTTTAAACAAGGCATTAGCCAATTCGTCAGTCTGTACAAAGTATCAAATAAACCAAAACATTACCATAATCTATAATGAAGACAGCCAAAATACTATTGTTAAAAATGTGTCCGGCCTTCAAGTTGCTGCTGCGTTGGTCAGATATCAAGGTCAAATGTCACTGACTTTAAAGCATGTGATGGGTCATAACGGCTCAGCCAATTGGCCGTAGAAGCAAAAAGGTGGTAATCTAACCCATGTTTTGGGGGTCAATAAAAACAATAAACATATTTTTTAGGCTTACAAATGCAAACCATCATTGCTTTTCGAATAGAAAGCACTTTTAATCCAAAATTTTTTTCTCAAAGTTTTTTTTTTTTTTTTTTTTTTTTTTAAAAATTAAACAACAATATTTGACTAATATATCATTAATAATGAAACAGATCTGTAATATTGTCAACTCAGTGAATACTGTTCTTGGACATATCCTCGAACTGTGTGATTCTGCTGTGAATTAATAGGGTGGTACTAGTGATCAGACCTTTGCATAAATATTCATTTGGGTACTATTAAAAAAACCTATTACCACTGCTAAATGAGCCAACTCCCGAAATAGTCGGGATATGGCACGCACCAAATATCACGGACACATCAAGAGCACTGTGATTCGCCCATCGCAAAATGTTTGTCTTTAAAAAAAAAACCTTCCAACGACACTTCTTGCAGGTGGAGAAAAAAATGTGTGAGCGCCATAAGGTCGTGGAAGGTAGTTAGTATACTCTCAAATTGTAGTCCACCTACCACTCCTGAGAGGGAGGAAACACAATGGACTAGTGCTAGCTTCCATCCACAGCCTACTTTTGCACAGAATTCAACTGCATGGCTTAATCGTTGGCGGAAGAAGGTCGCAAAAGCTAGCCAAGCCAACGCAACCCCTATTAATGCCCACCCCATAGTCGCCTCATGCCCTGGGTCCAAGATGCTATGTCGATCAGCCAAGAAGGACGGCGACGGCGACCACCCTCTCGCTTGACTAACACACGCATCAAATAGACTGTTGGAAAGGGGAAAGTAGAACTCCCACCGACATTGTCCAAAATGTCTGGGATGAAGTCTCTTATAGAATGCCAAGGAGGAGGCATGCGCTCGAACATCATATGCCCTATAACCAAGAAGCCAGTCAAACCAATCATGGTTGTTTTGTGGCATCAGATGAATGAGGAAATCAAGCTGGCTCAATGTGTCCCTCGCTGCAGGCTTCTCTGAGCTGTCTGCAATCCAGGTCTGCAACTATGGTGAGACGTGGCGGAAACACCGGTTCGGGAAAAATAGTCTGATTTGGCCAAAAAGGCCGGCATGTGGAGAATAGAGACCTCCTGGCGCTCAAAGAGTGATGGGCCTCGTCCGTAGACAAGGCATATGTATATCCGAACTCCATATGGCCACAAGCCACAAGCCACTAGGAAGTTCCAGAAGATAAGCTTTCGGTTGGGTTTTTTAAACTTGTTTCCGACACCAAGAATTGCAAGACCAATGTCAAATCCCACTCCGGAACAAGGTACGAACCAGGAGACAATCGATCCGTAAAAAACCCTTCACCAGAGTAGACAAGAGCGGACTGATGAAAGAAACTGTCATGCTATAACGAATTCCTTTTACGGGTCTGGCCTGTGGCTGTTCGATAAAAAAAAAGAAAACCTCGGACAGTCAGGACACTAAGATAAACCATCCTGAAAGATTCCTTGAGGAAATTGCCAAGCTGCGTCTCGGTCTCAGAAATTGCTGATCAACTTCTATCGGCAAAACTTGACATGGTAAGCCTACAAGATCTAGTGAATTTGCCGAACAGTGAGCATGACAGCCTGTTCAGAAATCCCACCTCAGTGTACAATCGCCAGACGAAATGCCCAGACGGGTCGGAGCAGGGTGGTGCATCTGGGACCAACACGCATGTGGAGGACCTCTACCAGATGTCCCCTCCCTTTGGAAGATGGATCTGTTCCCTTACAAGCAGATCTAACGGTCTGGAAACCACAGCTGCCGTGCCCATATTGGGCTACCAGCAGGACCAGGCAGTTTTGAGACAGAGCTACTCAAGGACTTTTGGGATTCATGGCAACCTGGAAAAGCTATGATCAAATGCCATAGAAATCCATCTGACCGGTCCGCTGCCATGGATCCCGTTTGACTGCCGGGGATCCGGGTCCAAGAGTAGGCTCCTATATGCTACAATCTGACGATCATGACTGAGGCGAACAGATCAAGTGTGGACGGTCCTCACCATAGAAGATTTGTGCGGCAAACTGCAAGGTAGAGCTGCCACTCCACCGACGGCCCTCTGACTGTTGGCTGTGTCTGGGATTAGGGACCTTCCTGGGAGACAGTCCGCAAACCATTGGCCCGCACTCCCCCTCCCGAAACACGTGCGGTGATCAGCCCGATGTCCCATTCTCGGCACCACCCGAATACCGAAGAATCTCCCTGCATAGCCTGGAACTGATTACACCCCCTTCCTTGTTAATAATTTCCCACTTCGTATTGTCCGCAGCGGAACCAACAATTCCCTTCCCCCTGGTCCACTGGGACCCGTGCCGCAATGGCAGAAAGACGGCGAACAACTCGAGGACGTTATGTGGTGACGAGCCCAGGAGGCTTTCAGGCGGCTGCCCCCGAAGAGATATGTGAGATGAGCCCCCCAACTTAAACGCATCCGTTCGTCAGGGGTTTTAAACGTAATCCAATTGTCAGGGTTTTGATGGTCACACGTAGGCTGAATGGGACTCTTTGCCTCGTATGAGTGGCTAAGTCCACCATTGAAGGTCGGAGGTAATCCTTCGTCCTTCCTGGGGGGGGACGGTGGTTTGTTTACCACTGTCCCACAAGTTTTTCATCTGGCCAGCTAAAACACATAAATTTGAAACCTAAGGCTGCATCTAATCTTGGACCATCAGTTGCTTTCATTATTAAAGCGCAAAATAATCGGTCACGACGGAATCACGGCCACCTTACCTTTGGAGTGGAAGACAAGACTTCATTTTGGAGAGAAGGGATGGTTTTAATGTTATATATTTTTTTCTTTTTTTTTTCACTCTATCAAATATAATGCTTTATGCACTTAAGACACTATCGTGATTCTGTCGAATGAGTCAAAATATTCGAAATTTGCAGGCATTACCTTTTTTTCAACTGACGAATTGACAAAAAAGGCAGTGTTCAAAGATGTTGATCTCCATTCAATTACGTGTGTAGTAATTGTCCCGAACTGACAGTAAGGACTGAAATCAGATTTTGTCCTAATTAGGTTGTTTTTGGTCTTTGCACTTTTTGCAGGCTAGGTAGGGTTACCTGTACTTTTTTCTACATGCAAAAACCCGATTTTTTATTATTTTTTTGATTTCCTGATTTATCAAATCACTGATAGTGCCTCTAATACCGCCTGTGTATGTTACAAAACTTGATTTTCCTTTCATAATCACCCAAAAAACCTAGCAAAATCACACATTCCTGAATTTTTAACTCAAAATAGAAATTGGCTTATTTTAAGCACAATATGAGAAATCAAGTTTCCCATGATTATTACTTCATTAAAACATTACTATGACGTCAAATGGAGGACTATTGGAATGTTTTTGATATCAATGGAAAGAGGAGACTAATACCAATCCACCTGTAGCAAAATCAAAAGGGTCAGAGGCTTTGTAACTAAGAAATCCAAGAAGGTCTTAACCAACACCTTTAAAATGGTTCAGGGGGACGAAGTTTAAAGTACAATTTCATGCAGATAGTGCATACTATTTTGAAATCAAGGAAGGGTGCCATTGATCGTTTTTCCTATATAGTGGATCGGTTTGGACTGCAAAAATTGTCGACAACCCCCCTCGGTACAACAAAACGCACCCACTTCTATTCGAAGATAATAATAAATAATTTTAAAAAAACGATGGGGGTGTAGTGTGGTCAAAAACTTTGGTGGGTCAGGGGTGTTTTTTTGGTGTTAAAAAAAATACGTTTTTGAGCATAAAAACTTAAAGATATCAAAGAGTTATTAATTTCTAGAAAACAAATTTTAATCATCATTCCATACTATCAATCTCTGACATTTATATTATAGATTTCTAGTTTTTATACAATATATAAAGGGTCGAGAATTTTTAGCCCAAAATACCTTTTTTCCTGAAAAAAGCATCCTTTTTAATCAATGTCAGCACAACGAGTATACTGAAACCTTAATCCAATGTATAAAACCTATATCATAACAAAAAGGATACCATAAAAATAGATTGTAATTCTAATATTTTTATTTTTTTTCCTTAAAAAATATAAAAAATAATATTTCGCTTAACTGGCAGCCCAAATTTAATTTTCGGCATGAAATCGTCCCTGCCACCAGATATTTCAACCACAACCTCATTTTCTTAAATCTTATATATTTATCCTTCAAATAAAGGTGGGTGTGTTTTGTTGTACGGTGGGGAGGGTGTGGTAACTCGAAAAATAGAGAACTTTTCAAGGCTCGGACGCTCCGCTCCGCTAATATGCTAATTGTGTTTGTGACCCCAAAAACCTTGGTATAGACACCTCATTTGTGCTTTTAGACCAAATAGTTGAGTTATGATCCATGATATGCCTTATAAAGGTCATTGACCTTTGACCTTGAATATCTGACCAACGCAGCTGCCCGAAGGCCGGACAATTTTTTTCATAATTCACATATAGCCCTACAAGAATATACAAAAAGTCCTTTTATTAGAATTTTTTCAAGGTTGAATCGCATATGGCCTCTACTAGTAGTAATATCTCGGCTACTTCTCATACGTCTCTTAACTCTCAGCTTATTCGTTTTATTCCGTATGAAGGGACTAGTAAATTAAAAAATACACTAATAGTCACCTATTTGTTTTTAAATGTAAGATCTGTGTAATACCGTACGATCAAAAAGGTGCAAAGAAGAGGTTGTTGCTACAATTGTTACATTGAAGGTCTACCCAATATTATGGATGTTTACTGTGATATGACTACTGCGGACACCGGCTGGATTGTAAGTAACATTTTCTGTTAATCCGTCAAGACTCTTCCACTGAAAGTATGCCAGGTTCAAAATTGTACAATCCTGAAAGCACATCATATGGGTTCATAGGTCACTAGGAGTTAAAATATGAGTCGATCAAATGTATCTTTTCATAAACAAGCATTCGATGAGTTTTATGGTCATATTACTGGAGATTTGTCGAAGCCTATGATCTTCATAGATTTGGGGTCAAAGGGTCATTTAGAGGGTCATTTTGTCGGTCGAATCTAATATTTTTTCGGGGGTCTGAGTCTAATAAAACTTCATATCTGCTACATGTAGATAGCACTTTGATGCCACTTGACAGAATGTTCTTAAATTTCAATCCTGTACTTTGTGCTATACCATGCCCCTGACAGTGACCTTCAGCCGAATTGGTGACAAACCCTCAGGGGCACCCGCCCATTGGACGATATGCTGTCAAACTTATTTGCATATTTATTATTATATAGGTTTATTATACATTTCATTTATGCAAGCATAGTCCATTATGCAGAGCATAGCGGGTTGCTCTATGACCCATTGCAGTATGGGCCCGTTGTTATGTCCCTTGCTGGCGAAGTCTTGTAATATTCCCAACTCGCGAAGCTCCAAACGGAGTGTGACGAATGAACGTGAAATCTGATTACGGGGATCGGCATATAGCCACGGTCAATTCCCATTGATTGGTGTTCCATGGTCTTAATTCGAAATACGAGAATGTTCAAGTTTTATGACAGAGTTAAATGGCGAATCTTTCGGACATTTTGTCTGATCGGTTCTTTGTTTTTGAAAAAAAAAAGGCTATTGTGCAAACTCTACCGCAAACAAATTACCCCCTTCCAAGTTTGTCAAGGACCACTGAAGCTTGTTCCAATTCAATTTGAAAAATTGGAATAAAATGTCTTTCAACTAAAACAAAATCTCCCAGGCTACTAGTGGGCCTATTCTTCTTCATTACTTTTACAGCACGTTAGGTTCTGTCACATATCACATTGAGTTGATTGAAAAAAAAAAGACTAACCTTTCAAGGAAGATTATCTTAATTGTTCACGCGTTTAACTCATTCCCCAGTTAATAAATATAAGGGGAGTGCATGAGGGGTGGTGAAATAGGGGTCGTGAATGTAGAGCATGCAATGGAAAATTGTGGAGAGGGTTCTAGAGAGTAGGATTCGGAGAGTAGTGGAAGTGGATGAGATGCATTTTGGGTTTATGCAGGGAAGGGAGGAACGATCGATGCAGTGTTTATTTGAGGAGGTTGCAATGGGAATATCGAGCGAATGGGAAGAAGCCGTATATGTGTTTTGTAGACGTGGAGAAGGCGTTTGATAGAGTACCGAGGAAAGTTGGAGGAGTGGGTGATGAGGAAGAGAGAGCTAAACAGATGTACTGGTTAGAGCAGTGATGAGTGTATGAAGGAGCAAAGACAAGAGTTACAGTGGGGTCTGATTTGTCTTAGGCGTGAGGTGAAGGGGGTGTGCATCAAGGTTCGGTACTTTCGACATTGGTTTTTGCAACTGTGATTGATGTATAGTCACGGAGAGTGCAAAAAGAATGTCTGATGAGTGAGATGTTGTATGATGATGACTTGGTTTTAATATGCGAGACAATGGAGGGACTGAGGGAGAAGTTTTGGAAATGGAAGGCGGTTTTTGAGGTAAGGGGTCTGAGGTAAACCTTGCTAAGACAAAAGCCAAAAGTGCTGGTGAGCGGGGGGGTGGAGGGGTGGAGAGGGAAGGTAGAGTTAGTGAGGAAGGGAGGCCCATGTGCGTGTGGGGAAGAGGGTATATAAAAAGCAATTCAGTGTGGTGTGGGTAATGTGGAAAATGCATCCATGGGAGATGCAAAAGAGAAGGAGAGTGACCCGTTTGCAAGAGAGTTATGTGCGGAAGATTGCGAGAAGGGAGCTGGAAGGGTGTGGAAAAAGGAGGAAAAGTTGTTGATGAGGTGGAGCTGTGAAGGAGTTTCACCATACCTTGGGGACAAGTGGTGGGAGAGGGGAGAGGTGGTTGCGAGGGTGGCTGTGACAGCTAGAGGAGGTATGGTGGGTGGGTGTGAAGTTTAGGGAATGTGGGGAGTTGTTTGAAGGAAAAAAAGAGATACTTTGAAAGATTGAAATTGGAATGGTGTTGTGTGGGGTCAGTGATGCTGTATGGGAGCGAGGTCGTGGTCTGTCTGAGCGCGAAATGAGATGGGGATTCTGAGGAGGACCAGAGAGAGCAATGATAAGAGCGATTGTGCGTTGTTGAAGTGATGGATAGGATGAAGATGAGGAGTTGATGCACAGTTGGGTTTGGTAGAGGCGATGGACCGGTTGACGAAGTCGAATAGTGTACGTTGGTATGGGATGTGCTGAGGAAGATGACGAGCATGCCTTAGAGGGGCTTTGGAGTCGATAGGGGACGGGTTTGAGGAGGAGGGGACGTTTAAAAGAAGACATGGAATAAGCAAGTGGAGGAGGAGGGAGGAGTGGAGGGGTGGTGAGGAGGGAGGATGCATTGAATCAGATGAAGTGGAAGGAAGGAGAGTACTTAGGGGTGCGGAGTGTGAGGTTTTGGGAATCCGGCCACCCTCCTTTATGGGACAAAACCGGATTTAAAACTTCAGTTTACTACTTTACTACTCTATGAGAGCCAAATCTTGAGTTAAAAATCATTTGCGTACATGAATGACGGTCAAAGCTGGGATCGGGTAGGTTAGTGGTCTTTAAGATTTATTTTGTAAAAAAGTTACGCTGCCCTGTCCCATGTAGAATCCATTTGGCGACATGTAGCGGCGTTTGTTGCCTTAGCTATGTTGTTTAGTTCTAAAATTATGCTGGGTGCCTTATCGGAATGGTTCTACTGAGTGCAAGAAACTATTATTATATATTCGATGTCAATAAACGGTATCACATCTCGTTAGTGCGGAATACCATCCTATAAAATATGGGCATCCGTCGATGCTGAAAAACAGTCTACACCCTTTCCGTAATCGACACATCCTGTTTTGATGAGACAGCGCCATACCTCTATTTCGTCTCATTTTTACACAAAAACCAACGAGCGGCATTGTCTTAAGAGGGTGTGCCCGACATGACCTCATGATGTTTTCCCATGATCTTTTGAGTAGCATGGTGGTGGTGGGGGGGGGGGGGGGGGGGGGGGAACAGAAATGATTTCCCCCCGAATCAGTGGCGAAACCATGATTTTGGAGACGTATAATGTACCGAACGAAAAAATCTTCCCGCTCGTTTCGCTCGCTAGTTGACCCCAAAGTTTTGGAAGTCGCATCGAATATCTCAATGGGGGATTAAACGTTGTCAACCCAAAGTCCAGATTTTTTTAATATCAAAGGAGAGTAATTGTAGAAGAGGATGAATGAATCACAGAATAACTATTGCCATCCTTTATATACGGGACAGGTGTTTTTTTTCAAAGGAGTGCCAGTGACTCTCTTGACTTTCCACGCAACTGGGAAACTACACTCAAGGGTTTGGTTCTGAAACTGCGATTTCTGGTGGTGGTCTAGACAACATTCAGCGCCTTTACAGCCATGGTACGTGGAATATTAGAGCGACATGGAAGATGGGACGGAAACACGGCATATGCAGAATACCAATTATTTCGTTTGGAGAAATCCCGGTACACATTATACTTGGATCTTACACGGGCGGCGGAACAGCTGGAACTATAGGGTATTCAAGAATTAGGGCATGTCTTCGTTCTCGGTTATGGAATTCCGTTCCTACAGGGCCGTACGCAGGATTTTTTACGGGGGTGCGGGTAGGTGGTGGTAGGTAACATATAAAAAATTGGGACCTTTTGCAAAAGGACCTATCCACTAACATTGTCCCATTTTTTTACGTTTTGAACATACAAAAAAGTGGTCCTTTTCCTCTAGTTTCCTCTAAATTTGGGACCTTTTTATCAATAAAATTGGCGAAAAGTGGGACACCTTTCCCCTTTTGTAGAATTTACGGGGATACGCCCGCACTCCCCCCCCACTCCCCCCGCGTAACGGGCCTGAATTCCTAATTATTGTTAAAAGATCATGCTGTGGTAATAGCTTGTGTAGTGTGTTATCATGTAATGTCGCTTATCTGTGGCGGACAACCTATCAGGATTTGTATTATTACCGGTTTGCAATTATAGATAAGTTATTATTATTATATGTATTATTATTTTCGGACCCATGGGACAGATTTAGCTCAGAGATGGTCGTACACGGGGCCCTGGCTCATCATTTACATAGTACATGTTAAAAAACCCATGCCCATCAAATTCAATAAAACATAAAAATTATCTTGCGATCATGATACACAACGTAAAATCCAAAAGCATAATATTTCAGACATGTTGTAAAATATAAATACATGTACCAAGTATTCGATAATGCATATATAGTTTGCATTCAGACCTGACGACATACAATCCACCCACCAATCCAACAACATACACAACCCGTCATTCACGAAACCCCACCCCACCATACCGCCACGCCCCGATCAAGTCGGATGGCAACCATGCCACTCCGTTTCCAGCACAATCATACACATAAGAAAATTTGTTAAAACTTGGAAACCAATTGCGCACACGTACAAACACACTCACAGTCATCCAACCATTGCCCCCCCCGCATACCGCATGAAGCCAAATATAGGCATAGGCCTATAAGCATCTCTTCTTACGCTTCTACTATACTCTTCTACTGCCACACCACACCACACCCACACACCGCGCACACACACACAGACACACACACACTCACCACACCAGTTTGGGTTACACTAGGCAAGAGTCCTGCGCTTTTTTCCCCTCAGGAATATCGCGTTAGTTTTGAACATATTTCATTGGCTGACCTAAAAGAAAAATATAACACAAAAACACACTAGATTAGTTTTTTTCTCTTATATAGCATGTTTTTTTCTCAAGATAAAAAACTATATTTTTTTTCCAGAGAAACACTATGTTATCAAGAATTGTTTTATAAACCGAGTAATGTTTCGTCCTTTTTTATTCTGTGCTCGCCAGTTTCCTTTCTTCTCCGAGCTAATAATATTTACCACGTTACGCTCCTCTGGTTGTAATCATTTACTGTTCCCGCGTGTATTGAAAAATTGAAAGGTTTTCGTCTTTCGCCATGATTCTGCCAGAATCATGCATATAGGCCCTCCTATTCTAAAAATATAAACTATAATTACGGGTACGGCCGTTTGAAACTCCTGAAATAACGACTGAAATGCATTAGCGCTCGTTCATAGTATCCACATTAACACAGTTCTCTGTGACCCAGTGGTATTTCTCACGCCTAGAAAAAGCGAGAGGTCCTGGTTCGAGACCGTGTAATATTTTTTTCGTTTTTATTTATAGTTCTTCTGTGCTCGTTATAATTTCTCCGAGCTTCTATATAATATTTATAAACTAGTTTAATTAAAATCAAACTAGTTTATCAAAGGAAAAACATAGTTTATCAAGATAACTTACTTTTATCAAAGAACTGGGGCTTGTGTTGCAAACTCGGCTCGGTTTGCAAACTCACCGGCGTTGTGTCACACTCGACGGTCGGTTTGTGTCAAACTCGACGCGGTTGTGTCACTCGACGCGGTTGTGTCAAAACTCGACGCGGTGTGTCAAACTCGACGCGGTTTGTGTCAAACTCGACGCGTTGTGTCAAACTCAACGCGGTTTGTGTCAACCTCGACGCGGTTGTGTCCAACTCGACGCGGTTGTGTCGAACTCCACGCGGGTTGTGTCAAACTCAACGCGGTTGTGTCAAACTCAACGCGGTTGTCAAACTCGACGTTTTATGTCAAACTCGACGCGGTTGTGTCGAACTCGACGCGGTTGTGTCAAAACTCGACGCGTTGTGTCAAACTCGACGCGGTTTGCGGTTGTGTCAACCTCAAAATCGACGCGGTTGTATCAAACTCGAACGTTTTTATGTCCTCTCTAGCGTGCCATAAGAACGCCGCATCCATATAAAGTACGTTTTCCTGAAGAGATCTTTGGTGTGCTTGGATGTGCAGGGATGATGATCAAAGTAAAGATGTACTGTCTTCAGGTAATATATTTGGCAGTTGCCAAAGATATCACTTTGTCCAACCATTCGGTCATTTCATAATCGAACAGGTTTACTGTCCTGTAGTAATTATAGCTGCCGCTGTGCAACCTATTACAAACCGACCCAATTCTGAATCCTTTTTCAGAGCTTAATTAAGCAGTTATTTTGAATGTTCAAGATTTTGAAATAGCCGGGAATCGATCTTTGCGTATTAGTTGAAATGAAAAGGCTTTGAAATCGTGACCTGTGAAATCGGCAATGAATGGAATTACAAAGCTTCTAATCTTTTAAAAATCCAATGGAGTGTGGGCTAGTTACAATCATTGCCGAGGCCACATTTATTTTTTAATTTTACTTTCTTTCAACTCCCATTAAATAAGATTTCCTTTTAGGTCTGTAGGCTTTTGGGGAAGATTTGTTGTTAAATAACATTGGGTCATGTAATAACCATACGGTTTTGTGGTTTAGTACGTTCTATGTTGATTATCAATGGCCCCGATTGAATCACTGATAATATTTCTAAGCTAAATGTCGCCTTCAAGTTAGGCTTAGACCCTCGGGTTTTAATAAAGCGGCACTGGCACGTTTCACAAATATGAAATTCTCCAATTTGCTCTCACATGATAGTCTAGGCCATTGGAAGAACAGAGACTATATTTTACACATAAAAATAACATACCCAAAACAATAGGGACATTGATATGAGATAAAGACATCCAGGGTAATTTGTAGGCCAACTTTTAAGTTTTCATACCTTTATCACCAACATATGTATAGTACATGAATATTTTACTCGTACTCACTGATATAAAACCACAAATATTATAGACCGGTAAAACAGTGTGCATAGCGTGTGTGTATCTGTTGTGTTAACGCCATTTTCGTCGTCGCTTATTTAGCGTCGCGGGCGACGCTAAATTACAAAATCGTTCTGTTTTACGACCCATAAGGAAGCTGATTGGTTCCCCCCCCCCCCCCCCTTAATTATTTCGGGCGAAGGCTTTGTATATAAAAAGCTTACAACCATCCAACATATCGATTTTTTGCAAAATCTTGAGGGCGCACATTTTTAAATGTGCCAGTGTCTATTTAATATTGAGACGGTAACTAGTATCGGGAAGAAACTCGTGAAGAAACGTTGGTATTCATCTAATTACCCAACAAGCTTTTGAAGGTGCGTGCTGAAAAGTATTTCTATCAACCCAATTCTATTCATTTCTGTTATTTTTTTTTTTTTTTTTTTTTTTTTTGGTCATCAAATCGGCAAGGAATCAGAACCCCAGCACGAATATTCGTAATGAGCATAAACTTTTTTCAGGAAGTTTTCCATTTATAAGATAGGTGTGTGTACAACGGGTGCAAAAAATCGCTCTTTGGACAGTAGAAACAACATTGATCGATACATCAACAAGCTTTGTAATGTATATCCATAAAAGCGTCTATTTTCTATCCCCGCAAGCTATACACTTGCAATGTATTCAATAATTGCCCTGATCACTTTGTGTTCTTCTTGGTGTGTTTAGATGATGTAACATCAATGTCACAAATGCAACTTAGCACCTGCAGGTCTACTGACGTGATCGAGTGGCGAGGGACACATCACATACGCTACCAACACTCTTCCATGGGCTAGTTCTAATTGGTATACGATTGAGTGCGAATTTTTAAAGCACAAGCCCTACAGGTGCTCACGCATATACCGGCGGATTTCCGCGGAAAGCAATTTGGTTTCTTGCCCTGCGGTGCTGTCACATGGCACATTGTCTATACAAAAATCTGCTCTTCAAAATTTCAAAGAAATACAAATAATACAATACTTCTTTTTTCCTTTTAAGAGAACGGTGACACAATATTTGCAGGTCACTGTCCGACCAAGGTCCTCTGGTCCGCCGATATTGTTCGCAGTGGGTATCGGCCACATCGAGAGTAGTCGCTTCCTACCTCTTAATATGTATAATACCAAAGAACCACCTCCAACAACGTCCACTTTGTTATGGTACCAGACTATGGCAAATCATTTGTAACTTTGAGGTGAAAAGGGTCCATTTCAGCTAGATTTTGTAGGTAAACATCCATATGTTTTGAATTTTAAAAATCCTTTGGATAATACATAACTAAATAAATATATTTTTTGCTTTTTTTAAGTTTTTTATAGTTTTTCAAAAAAAAAAGTTCTGAACGGCAGACGTGTTGGTCACCATTTGAGATTTTCCTCCCTTGTATCAGTGATAGGAACAGCTCTTAGACTTTAATATACACATTTTGGTAATATTTTTGGATGATATAAACCCAAAATTACATATATTATGGTAATTATTAAGTTTTTTAAATCTTCCAAATGTGCCCGTTTTTGGCCGCCATCTTGAATTTGAAGACGCTATCGAGATTGGAAACGCCAGATAAAAGTTTTTAAATGGTCAAAGAAAAATATTTCCACCCTTTCAGTTAAACATTGAGGTTTACTTGATAACTTGAGGGTTTTAAAGACGTCATATTAATTTGCATAAATAATTATTATAAATGCTCCGAAAAATTGCACCATCGTGTTTTTAATAAAGTAACTAATGTCTATGGGAATCCATAAAAGTCGAAAATAACCGAAAGCCCCAGGGGAACCATCTTCCTTACATATGGCCCTGAACTACACTTCCAGAAAGTAATCGACGCTTGCGGCTTTGCGCCTTTTTAGTATCTCTTGGCCAAGATGGACCCATAAACCCAAATAATCTGAATTGGGTCACATTATTTATTGACTGGGGTCGTAGACTTAGTGTAGGCTGAGCATCACATTTTATGTCAAATCCGTCATTTACTCTTTCTTGGGTTCACTGATTATGAGACCAATGTATTTTACTTCTGAAGCTGTCCTGAATCCAACTGAGCTTTGGACCTCCGTGAGGGGATAGACTCAGAGGACAATATCATCCACTCAAAATTCAGGTCTTAGTAGTTTGACCTCGATATCCTTGATCGAATAAGTATGTTACAATTCCAGAGTCCCATTCAACGTGGCTTTGTTAACCGAGATATCCACATATATGATGACAAAGACGCAAAACACAAACAAACCTACTCTATTAAAGCTGTACAAGGTTTTCAGCATGCCGGCAATCGACTCCTAGTCACCGACGCAAGTCATGTCACCGATGGCACTCCGCGCCTGTGTAGTACATTCTAAATCACCGTATCATTAATATCCACCGCCGTTACCACGGCAACCGTGCGTAAAATGTCGGTTCAAACTTACATATTTCAACTCGTGAACCTTATTCAATCCTTCATGGTATTTTAAAGTTAAAATAAGCAAACTTTGAAAAATTGTTTTCTTGGCAGAGAGGCCCCCTTAAAGGTGGTGGACTGAATCGACAACGCCCTCCCCCGCGTTACTCCATAAAAATTGGAGAAAATGGTATAGGACAAAACCCCAGTAAATATCCTTAAAAAGCAAAGACGGATTTTACTTTTGATTTTATGACCACAAGCGTCTGCCAAAATGTCGACCCCATTAGGGGGTTTGAGCAGCGATTTGCCATCCGAACATTGAAAAAATTATAAAAAATTCATATTTTTTGGTATTTTTGTTACTGGTATAGATGTTGTTTGGCCTCGTACTCCCGGGTATCTAAAGACAAGGCAGTACTTTTTTAATCTGATTCGGTAATTTCTATCACGTCCGTATAACAAAATAAAATCGACTTGAGATTTTAAAACACTTTCCCTCCCTGTGAATATCCCAGATATATAAGTTTAACCATCAGTCCTGATGTCACAGTGACACATTGATAACCTTAGAAATTGTTGTACGAGGTCAGAAGGCATGCATTTGCACAAACAAAAAGACCCTCCGTCCTTGCTCTTTGTTTGATTCCCACACACAGGTCTGTAGTGCCACGTGATGTTTTTCCCGCCATGTTAAAGAAAGTAGAGGGGAATTCATGTTCAACCTGCAATCTATGAACTAACCGTGTCTTCGCTTCTCAAAAACAGATACAGCTTCACGGGCACAGACTTTTTAAACAGATAAGATGTCCCCTTATGATTTGGTCAACTTTAAAGAGGTGGGGCTCCTGAATTTGTTAAGACCCACGCATTCATTTAAACACACGATTGTTTTTCACTTGTCATCCTGGTTTTTTCAACCCAAAAATATCATTATAATTATAATTATCATCTGAGGTATGAATGGACTTTTAGCAACCTTTCTGCAATATTTGTAAATGAAACAACGTATTACGAGCCCAAAAAACGGAAGTTGTTTTCAAACGTTTTCTTCTTCTCTTCTACCAAACTGGAGAGGTCACGCTGCACCATTGGTTTTCTTTTTCTTGTGAACAAGAAAATACAGGCATGCCAGCGTGACCTCTGTCTGACTGTGTAAATTGCGCACCATGACATGTACAGATTTTGACCTCAACTATAACAAATATTATTGGGCTTTGTTTAATTCTGACTGTCACATCAGCTGTTTATAGATTTTGAGACAACCATCGCTTGTATGTCTATTTGCGAGGATATGTATGAACAAATATCCGCTATACTCATTTTCCACTTTTTGGTGTTTTTGTTCCTACAATTAAAGTAGTTATATAGAATTGTAGTTATCTTTGATTATGAAGCTAAAAAGTCTTTCCATTCTCTTGCATTATCCTTTAATTAACACAACGCGGTCCCGTATGGCCCTGTACTACGTTTTTGCTTCTATAGTATCCATTTAATTCAAAATTTCTAATCAGATGTTTTTGGTGATGGCCCAAACAAAACCGCTATGAAAATTTGGACCAGGATTGGGTTCACCCACCTTTAAAAGTCATTCTTCTTACCTTTTACCATGTCAAATTTAAAAGCAAATCATTATTTGATTGTCTTTTAGGAGATAAATTAATCAGTTTTTTTTTTTCACACGGTATGGGAGTTTCAGGTACTTTTAAGAGACTACGACAGCAAGTTCCATTGAATTGGGGTGCCCGATGCCACGACTGTGCTATGGAGGATTCTGGCACAAAGGATGCTGCGCTGTTAACCCGAATGGTTTTTATTACCAAATCCAGGCGATAGGATGACCCCTCATGGATTAATTATGGAATAGCGGAAGGGTATGAATACTTAATGAAATCGATGCAACTGAAACTTGCCGCCGTGATATGGCGCCAAGTCATAAAGCTTCCTTGATGTGGAAGATACTTTCCAAGTATTCCAATGCTACTTCTATTTGTGTATGTAAGCACAGCTGTTGGTGTACTAGACGGTTCACCCACTTTATCACCACTTTTAATTAAGAGAAAGACAGGCCCTGGACGGCACCTGCTTTCAGTCTAAAAATTAAATTGATCTCATATTAAATAGAATAACCGAAATATAATTCCCATAGCCTGCGGGACCATTCACCCAATTTTGGAGGTAATACTTTCTTGTATTTTCCTCATACATAGAAGTTCCGAGTTTTAGGGTGGTCTGAACAGCCGTTCGCAGCTTGCGTGTGTCGTGCGCTCATCTTTAGCGATAGTAGCTCCACATAGCTCTTTGTACAGGACAAAACCCCAGTAAATATCCTTAAAAAGCAAAGACGGATTTTACTTTTGATTTTATGACCACAAGCGTCTGCCAAAATGTCGACCCCATTAGGGGGTTTGAGCAGCGATTTGCCATCCGAACATTGAAAAAATTATAAAAAATTCATATTTTTTGGTATTTTTGTTACTGGTATAGATGTTGTTTGGCCTCGTACTCCCGGGTATCTAAAGACAAGGCAGTACTTTTTTAATCTGATTCGGTAATTTCTATCACGTCCGTATAACAAAATAAAATCGACTTGAGATTTTAAAACACTTTCCCTCCCTGTGAATATCCCAGATATATAAGTTTAACCATCAGTCCTGATGTCACAGTGACACATTGATAACCTTAGAAATTGTTGTACGAGGTCAGAAGGCATGGGATTTGCAACAAACACAAAAAGCAAAACGCGTCCTTGCTCTTTGTTTGAATCCCCACACAGGTCTGT
This sequence comes from Ophioderma brevispina, assembly GCA_023653785.1. Taxonomy (NCBI): domain Eukaryota; kingdom Metazoa; phylum Echinodermata; class Ophiuroidea; order Amphilepidida; family Ophiodermatidae; genus Ophioderma; species Ophioderma brevispina. The sequence goes on from JAMKCH010085460.1 coordinate 47,926, forward strand.
AGTGCAAATCGGTGATGTTTTTTTCGCCATGTTTAAAGTATAGGGGATCATGTTAAACTGCAATCTATAACTCCCGTGGTCTTCCGCTTTCTCTCAAAACAGATACAGCTTCACGTGCACAACTTTTTACAGATAAGCTGTCCCTTTGATGATTTGGTCAACTTTAAATGATGTGGGGCTCCTGAATTTGTCAAGACACGCATTAATTTAAAACACGATTGTTTTCACTGTTCATCCTTGTTTTTCAACCCCAAAACTATCATATAATTATAATTCTACCTCCTAGGTAGGAAGTGGACTTTTAGTCAACATGTTGCAATATTTGTAAATGGAAACAACGTATTTACGAGCCCCAAAAAACGAAGTTGTTTCAAAACGTTTTCTACAACTGGAGAGGTCAGCGCTGCACCATTGTTTTCCCTTGTTGAAAAAGAAAATAAAAGCATGCCAGCGTGACCGCGATGTCTGACTGTGTACATATTGCGGGCGCACCATGACATGTCAGTTTTGACCTCAACTACAAATATTATTGGGTCTTTGTTTATTTCTGTACTGGTCACAATCAGCTTTTAAGATTTTTAGAAAAAAAACACCATCGCTTATGTCTATTTGCAGGAGGATGGTATGACAATATCCTCATATACTTCCATTTTTCACTTTTTGTTGTGTTTTTGATTCCCCATAAAAGTAGTTAATAGAATGGTAGTTATCTTGTTGCTTTATGTCTAAAATGCATTTCCATTCCTCTTGCCCTTAGCCCTTTAATTACACATTCACCGCGGTCCTATGGCCCATTACTACGTTTTTTGCGCTTCCTATAGTATCAAATTGAACTCAAAATTTCTAATCAGATTTTTTTGGTGATGGGGCACAAAACCATCTATAAATTGAGGACCCATGATGGGGTCACCCACCTTTTAAAAAAAAAAGTCATTCTTTCTTACCTTTTACTATGTCAATTTAAAAGCAAACCATTATTCTTATTGTTCTTAGGATAAATATCCAGTTTTTTTCACGTATTGAGTTCATTACAGTTTGACAGAGACCTCCGGACAGCAATTTCCCTGACTTGGCCGATCCACACTGTGTCTATGGAGGATTCTGGCACAAAGGATGCTGCTCTGTTTTACTCATTCCGACTGGTTTTATTATTACCAAATCCGCGATAGAACTGAAACCCCTCAATGGATTAGTATGGAATAGCTGGAAGGGTAGTGAATACTCACTGAATCGATGCAACTAAACTTAGGAGCCGCCGTGATGATTGCCGCCAAGATCATAAGCTTCCGTGTTGTAGGAAGATACTTGCCAAGTATGCCATGCTACATTCTAATTTTGTGTATGTCGCACAGCCGAGTGTTTGGTGTAACATAAACGGTTCACCCACTTTTATCACCACTTTTAATTAAGAGAAAGAAAGGCCCTGACGGCACCTGCTTTCCAGTCTAAATTAATTGATATCATATATAAAATATATAACCGAAATATAATTCCCATAGCTTTGCGGTACCAATCACGCCATTTTGGGGAGGTATACTTTTCTTGTATTTCCCAGGTACAATTGAAGTCCGAGTTTTAGGTGGCCTCTGAAACGACCGTTCGCATCTTGCTTGTGTTCGTGCGGTCATCTTTAGTCGATAGTATCTCCAAACTATAGATCTTGTACTTTTCAGGGAGCTGTTCTTTTTGACTCCTTTATTAAATTTTTGATGTAACTTGCACGAGTCTCGTTTATGACTCATTTTTGGGCCAAAAAGTATTTGCTATCTTTAGGTCAATTGTCCGACCAGGCAGGCCATTATTCATGTCCCGCCAAACCCTTTTATCTGGGGACATTTTTATATTCCAAAATTCCTAGCTATAAACTAAATTTTATAGTACTATATCTCTCAGACCGTTGTCTCTATAGTAGTTTTTGATTGTTGTTATAATTATGAACTTATGACAGACCTACGTATTTTTTTTTGATATGTTCTTTGCTGGCTTTCAGATACAAACCAACCCCCATCTTAAAGTTGGAGTTAACTCTTATAATATACCTTGACTGTTCTACTTTATATACCGAAACAATCTTTTATACTTCTTTATACTATTTTTTGTGTGAACTGAATATACTACTTCTTAGTCTCTCAATCCTTTGTAGTCTTGGTAATGTAAAGTACTCACCTTTTTTAAACATGCTGCGTGCTTTCTCCCGAATATAAATTAAAACAGGGAGATGCACCGTCGCTGTTTCATTCACACAAGTGATATTGTGAACTTGGCTAATTTGTGCTGATAGCTCCTTTGGCCAGCTCGGGCTGTTTTTGTCATCCATTTCTTGATGACGAAGTTAGGATCTGTCCTTGAAATCCCTATACCGAAAAAACATAATTAAAAGTCGGAAACTATTATCCCCACTAATAATCCAAGAAATAGTGAGTTATGTCTATATAAAATGTGGTTTAGGAAAACGTATAAGTACCTTTTTTCCCTCAACTAAAAAGGGGGAATCATGCCTTACCTACCATGAAATGGCCTATCATGGAAGTTAGCAAGACTAACGTTTTTCCGACTCCTTCTCAAGGTTCTCACTCAGTATGCACTGCGAGGTCGGAATATTTACTAGACCCACGCTATGTTAAAATAATACCTTCCAAAAAAGGGAGTTCCATATACGAGCTTACCTCATTGACTATTGGTCAACTGGAGTGTTTGTTTTAGAGTGCAAACCCTAAATTCGTGTTTGCACCTCGGTGAGCTGACTAGCTACCCGGAAAACTTAATAAAGCCCAGTTGCGGAAGCCCGCCCTGCGCCTCGTTTAGATCTTTTGGATATAATCTACCGGAGAGTGACCTCACTTCCAAACTGGAACGTGTGAGTTCATTGAACACAAGTTTTCGTGAATATTTGGTTGCTCTGAAAAAGAGCGTTGGTTTGGTGTTGACTACTTGTCAACTAAATATGCTAAACATTTTTAAACTACTGTGGTCACGCTTTTCCTGTGAACAACTGTGCCCAGTGCCCGTTCAAAACCCCCCCCCTTCTTCCAGTCCTTCCAACATGGCCTTGTCCGGTATTTGGGTGAAGGTGGTTCGTTTTCCCTAACCGAACTCGTTAGTTGAAAAGGAACTCACTGAGCCCTCCTACTCTCCCATTTCTAGATCTTGCAGCATACTAAGGGTAGGCGACCCTGGGCGTAGGTCGGGGTGCATTGTTGACATTCATTCGCTGTTTTGGTAGTCTGCCCGATTAGAATTTAGTGCTATGTAGCACACCTATTGGTGTACAGAGACGGTTTACCCGTTAATCACACTTCCCACTTTTAAAAATAAAAGAAAACGATAATTAAGTGGAAGCCATGCAATTAACATGTCCATATGAAGATCATGTTATAATAATTGCTATACACACGTCAAATTGAAGACAAAATTGTCCCCTTGGTTTAAAAATGCAGCAACTATGGAAATTGACTGAATTCAGGCTGAAAAATCCATTATGGGCCCTATGACGTCTGATGTATCTAGGTAGTTGCAAACACCCTCTGGGCTATTGCCAAATTGTGTAACGTTTTTTCTTGGAGTGTGAACTGCGCCCTATGATGAGATTGCGATTTATTCCGTATGTGAATAGTGTTTACACATTTGGCACTCTAACGACCCCCAAACAAGTGGTCATAAAACTATGTTGAATGTCTATATGAAAGGAATTTGTATAACAATAAATTTATAGACTTTAAAAAATGAAGACAATATTGGTCCTTGGTTTAAAATCAGGAAATCTAAGAAAAAGTTATTGCCTTTTAGTTAAAAATCAAATATGGCGCTATGAAACAAATGTCACGGTGCCTATCCCTGTGGTAGATTTCAAAATGAGTGATACCTCATTAAAAGGTTGAGGTCTGCAATTCCAAACGGGTTTCCACGATTAACGCACCTTCCGGTGAGCGATGTTTCAAATTGAAATGAAAATGCCGGGGACACCTTATTGGTCCTGTTCGGTCCTTCAAATTTAACAAAGCGATCACCCCCAAGAAAACGATTAAGGTTTATTCCACTCGCTAACCTATAGATCAATATAGTAGTGCAAGAAATTAAATAAACAACAATAATGGCTTGAAGCCAGTCAAATAATTGCAACGGAAACAATGTTGGTGTTGTTATACTTAAGAAAGGAATGAGAGATAAAGATATCAAAAGTCTAGAGTATGAGTAGCTGGGAACAGGAGTTTGCCGGGGGAAAAGGGTTTCAGGAAAATTTAATATGTATAATTGTACTGAAATTTATACCAACATTTTTGGCCACGCCCGTAAAAGGAATAAAAAAGTATAAGTGTCCCTATTTTGGGGTTTTATGTGTTAATAGTTGTAGGGCAAATAAGATTCAAGGGTCATCCTGGTGCAAATGTTCAGAAATGCCTTTCCGAGTCTTTTCCAAAATGTCCCAAATTCATACTATAGTCCCAAAAGGACTCGGGAATATAATACTTGCACTCATCTCAACCATACTATATGTCAATGCAGGCAATATGCATTTCTGTTATAGATATGACCAGACAAACATTTTTGAGACTAGTTTCTCAAAATCGGAGCACTCCTCAAGGATTACCCCAGGCATAACCTGGAAACCGTTAGAGCTCTTTATCCTGAAACTAATGAGCGTAGATTAGCAAAGGTAATACCTTTTGATCCTCAATGACCAGATGAATATTTGGGGTTAGGTTTCAAAACAATTCGAAATATTTGTACTTATTGAACCCAGTACACAATTTACCCCCGATTTTTTTACATGTTCCCCATTGTTATTTTCTAGACTTTTGATACGTAACGTATGATAGCACAAACCATTGTTTCTATTAAATCTTTAAGGTCAAAACAATTTTCCTGCACTATAGGACGATCATCAACGTAAGTGCATTGTAATCCCAGAATGGCATGTCCGTGCTAGGATTTATTGGAGGAGGGGTGTGGCGGGACTTCGAAAAGTGCTTTTTTGGTAAAAGTGGACCTCCCCTAAAATGGTCCTCTTTCAGACTTTTTTGTGAACGCTCACATCACAAAAAAGTGGACTTTTTGTTAAATTTGCTCTAAATTTTGGACCGTTTTTAATCAAACATTAAGAAAAAAGTGGACCTTTTGCCCCTTTTTGTGGAAATGCTCACCGGGGAACGCAATATTTTTTAATCAAACGCTGTTTATTTTAACACAACTTGCTATGCTCTGCAAACCCTTATTCCTTATCACAGCAATAGTAGAAAGAAATGCATTCTATATATCAAACATAGATCACAACCAGGTTTTTATTTGGGCATCCAATTTAAAGAGATTAAGCGGGACGCGATTAGAGTTTCCGTGACATCTCGGCCAACCATGGTTTTAATCACAACAGCCATTATGTAAGAACAGCGTTCATTAGTTTCCATTTAAGCTATTATGTTCAATGACTTTGTACCGTGGTTACAATATGTTCTGGCAAAGGCACATCCCCGCACAAATCAATATCCACTCCCAGAAAAATATGCCAGAACTCTCACTAATATAAACCGATTTACACAAATATACATGATCTCGACTTCATGGAGATTAACAAACGTAGCGTAAAAAGTTTCAGCGCACGCCACGTCCTTTAATTACCTTTTTCACTCCCTAGTTTGGCCATTTTTTTCAGCCACATATCTCTTTTGTATAAACCCTATATAAGCGAAGCTATATCAAACCTCTGCTCAGCGTTTCCTTTATTAATAGCTGATATAGCATTATGGTATCCTTTTTCCACATAGTAAAAGAGAAAATGGGGTGATTTAAATATTTTTTGTTCAAATTTTATTTTGTGACCAAAATTCGGATAAAAACTAATGAAATTTTGATACTCTTAACCTTAAACCATAGTTTTTAAATACAATTCAATGTGTTAATTTATGACAGAAACTTCAACAAGCCTCCAAAATTAACCAAACAGTTAGAGTTTCATCGAAACAAATCTACAGACCCTGTTTAGTGCTCATCCGCAATATGGCAGCAAAACAAATTTATGGGGATTGTAAGAATAGATTAATAATGGAAAGATGTGTTATGCAGCGTCCCAAACCGATGATTTCTAAGCACTCAGTTTATGCCTGACCCTACAAAGGGACGGTATATGCCCGCGAACCCATCGCGCGCGTAAGTGGCGATGGTGTTAACGGAAGTGCGGGATGCCGCGAATAGCGGAACCTTTTGCAATTGCAATGTTGGCTCTTCATAAGCCTTTTCCTTTATGCATCTTTGATATAACAATTTGAAAATTGGTAAGTGGTTCACTTTTTCAGACTTAAGGTATTACCATGTATGAAAGCAAGCAGTATAATATAATTCGTCGCCACGTCACATAATGAAGTATTTGCAAAATATGCTTTCAGGAAAAACCCGGCCTTTGAAGATTTTGCGATTTTAATTGCCCATCTGTTAATAAAAGATATAAAACCTAGTGGCAAATATCCGAAATAGTTAAATTTCAAATATAGTTAACTATCAACTCCAGTTTTATTTCCCTACTTGAAAAAATAATGTTTATAAAATACGTCACTATGTGAACAACAAAATAACGATTTCAACAACTGTGTAAATAACAAATACGACGGTCGCCGCAAATAACCTCGTTATGTGACCCTTTGGCAATACGTCCTATGTGAAAACGTTAAATACAAACTCACCGTACGGAAAAGTATTTGTGCTAAGTACTTCGCAGAAAGTATGTGTGCGAAGTATTTTTTTTCAGTTTCACACGGTAGAGTTGTATTTTATCGTGAACTGAAAAATACTCAATACTCACTATGTGACGCGGGCGAAATACTTCAAAATGCAGATACGAAGCTTCGGGCTGCGCATTATAGATTTTTCCTACAAATACGACGTTATGTGATGCGGAAAATGACAACGTGTTTTGTAAATACTCATAATTAATTATAGTTACGATAAGAGGACACACCAAGATTGACGACAGAGTTTGGAACATAACCACTTATGAATTTTGACTCAAAAGCCAGTTTAAATGTACAACACTCTATTCGGAGTGGCGGTCAGATCATTGGCACTTTATTTTTGATTCTGGTTCTGTAATTCTCTTCTACTTTCATTTGGTAAAAGCGTAAAAGCCATGCTCGATTTCTTGTCTGCAACCGTCTTTGGGCCCGACATAAAAATTGTTATTCAACCTGTGGGTGGGCCCATTCACGTTCATCTCCAAATAAGCATGGGTTAACCTTAACGTGCCAACCTAAAGCCAGATATGGTTGTGTTACACGAAGACGGTGTCATGATTGACTCTTCGTTGAGCTCACGGTTCCATTCGAGACCAATATTGTAAAAGCCCATTCTTATAAAGACACAAAATACGCTGAACCTGCTTGAAGACTTTAAGCAAAAGGGTATTCTAGCGGTCCGTACACTGTGTTTGCCATCGGTAGCCGTAGTGCTCATCACTACGGATAATTGCGAACGTTTAAGTTCAATTTTCCAGGCTGGTTCGGAAAGATGGGTCCCAGACCCTAAGAAGGAGCTAGGCAATCGGCTCTGATTTCCAGGAATACCCATCTGGATGCCGTCTGAAACCTTGTTGGGAAGTCCCCTACTTTCTGCTGAACCCTTCTCCGGGACTTCCAACCTTTTTCGACAACTTGTATTAAAACATATCTTTCTAACATTTTTAAATCTATTTTGCCCTATCGTCGCCCCACATCACATACTGTCCTTATCTGACGAAATGGCCGTTTTTCGAGAAAACTCGCCATTGAAATCTTTTTTTTTTAAAAAAAAAACTTTTGATTTTTTACCAATTTAGTACCATGAACAAAATCATTTTAACTCATCACACAAAAACATAAACATGCTTACATATAGACCCACAACCCCACCAAGCGAACTACAACAAACAAAACAAACAACTACAAAGTTTGACCCCACCCACGTACACATATCTATTGTGAGTTCAATCAACTTACGAACTAATGTATCTTGGTGCGACATCACAGATCATAAACAATTTATTTATAGCAGATTTCAAATAGGTGAGAACTTCGTACTCTCCGATGAGGGACGAGGGTGATACTAATAGTGGGACCAACCCCTCAGCCATGTATACATATGGTATAGAGACTAGGCATTTGTTAAATTGCCATTATAAAAACATTGTGTCCATGGACTAAGTTCCGTACAAAATCGGCTTACGGAAACTGACGTATACACCACATCACTGGTCTATATGATTTAACACGTAATTCATTGTTATCCAGAATGGCCAAACCCGTTTAGCGCCATCTCCCAACAAAGCTTGTGGCTCCTTTTTTTGATTACCAATAAAAAACTATTTGTATCTAGTGTGCCCCATACAAGAATGCACCATTTCTTCTCCAATGCCCATGTAGAACATGGTATTTTTGAGTGCAACGGAAGTTGTCAAACAACGTTTTTAGAAATAAATGGGCGATTCTTTACATCCCGACCCTTCATTGAAACGTCCATCACTATCTTAAATGTTAATACTGCTAGTTTAGTTCCAACATTTTATTTACTAACTACACCACAATTTGATGTATATATCATAACTTTTTTTTACCTGAGGCCATTAAAATAATTCCTCAAACCCCACATAGAGAATGGATAGACCTGAAATTTTTAATGAAGACTCACTTTTTTGCATCTACTACATTTATAACACCAAATACTTTATAATATAATCAAGTCCACAAGAGAAAAAAAATGTGATATAGCATGCTACAAAGATTTTTTTAAATGCCTCAATACTTCTACGCTACATGGAATAAACCCTACAAACAAGCATCAAAGCCAATTGAACCCACAATCTAATCAATAATGTATTTATAGTGCAAGGTTTATAAACCCAGGTAGTGCCCCCGAAAAAGATATCTTTTAATCACAATGTGAGGCTTATAACCACAATAAGAGAGGGAGGGCGCCACCATCTGGTTCAAACCTTACCGGAGATCTCTTACTCACTAAGTAGGGAAAATCCCTTTATAATATAATTATTAGTTTTAAATGTTGATATGATATGAGGCGAAGTTCACGACTACTACTTGCCCGAACCCAAACCCCAAGCAGCTAATTGTAATCGGGATAAAACCATACACCCGTCAAACATGCAACCTGATACGACCAAGTAACCGCTTGTCAACAATATAACACATCCCAAAGTCCCCGCCCATTATATAATCAAAAACGATAATCACCATTGGTATAGTAATTGATCTAACCATACATCGTTGTACTCTCTACTACTCTGACTAAGTGTCAACATAGCAGTACAAAGTCCATTAAAAACAAACCAGTGCTATTACGTCATTTCTTTGTTTTCCTGTTGATTATTTTCTACGAGTCCACACTTTTCTGCACGAATCTATAGTTTACTGTAGCGTGCAAAAAAGTGTGTACATTCGTAAGAAAATACTCATCACTATAAACGCATGGCAAATTGCATTCATGTGTAAAAAACAACAACAGAAAATTATAATAATATAAAAAGTAAAAAAAAAAAAAAAAAAAATTTTCCTTTTTTATATATAACATTGTTCTAGTATTACAGCTTTTTATTTTGAGCAAATTTAGATGATTTTTCCTTCATCTTTTTAAGGAAATCTTTTCGTACTAATTTTTTTTGGCCACGTTTTTTAAGAAATGACGTATTAACAAAATTTGTAGCACAGTGTAAGTTTATAATTTTTGTTTCAGGTGCAATAATTTTACAACCTATCACATTTGTATAATCGTACCTGTTACTTCGTAGGGTGTTTTTCTTTTCCAATTGTCAGTGACGTAAAAAATCGCAGCTTTGGAAATGGCTCATAGTAAGGCTAAATACGTTACTATTATATTTTAATTTGTTTTTGTTGTTTGTTTGTGTTTTGTTTGTTTGCTTTTATTTTTAAACAATTTATTTTCAATGTAATTTTCTTCTTTGTAGTAACCTTTTAAAAAGCCTATGTTAAGCTTACATATAAAGATTTTATGTCAAATAATTTTTCCATTTTAAACCAGCATTATGTAAAGTCAGGTCATTGTTTAGGTGTTGTATAGTTAAGAGTTAACTTGTCATGCGGGTTTTACATTGCCCCTTAATGTTGCAAATTACGATAATTGGTTATTATTTATTCATTTATTTTCACTCATGTTGTACGTTTATCAATATGATAATGAATTAGGCCTAGGTATACTATCCCTTCTCTTATCGGAAACGCAAATTGCACTGTAGATATAATTATTCCAGTCTTCTACAAATTAGTCCTCTCAAACATCGTTTTGACTAATTATCAAAATGATGTCTTAGTTATCGAGTTATAGACGCAAATGTAGAGTTGACTAACTTTATTTTTACAATGAGGGTCCTATATATAGGTGCTTCACAATCTTGGACACAAAGGAGGTCACAAATGTAGGGGGACTTCAAGAAAAAATCCCACATTAAATATTCTGAGGAATTACTCACGCACCAAATTACATTATATTTGACATGTTTTTTTTCTTTTAATATAATGGCAAAAAGGGTTAATGCCAGCTTCTTTTGCCCGATCCCCTGGTTTGAAAGTCAAAAAAGAAAGAAGGCTCTGTGCATACATTGGAATGTTTTGTTTCTTACATTTCACTTTAGCTCATTTTAAATCGGCCGTTTTTAATTGTCGATAAACACGCGAACACATCTCTCAAAATAGCATATAATAAAACGGATTTTAAAACCTTTGTGCCCGCTTAGCACATGAAGCTGAGAAATTTTGGCCAAAATAGAAGATCACGCAACCTTAGGACTGCATTTTGACATGTAGTAATCCTTGGCCTTTTCCGGAGGGAATAGTAAAATTCCAAAATCAAACCTTGTCCCGTATCGCTGGTAAATATATTCCAAATTATATAATCTGCAGTGGCTTGTCTCTGGTTTCTTGAAATATTTAGTGTGCCTAATTTCCTCTTCGTAAAAAATCCACAACTCCCCGCGAGTGCTTTCGAAGATATGGTTTAATTTGTAATTCCAAGATACGTAATATCCCACCATATATCCTTTGGGTAGCAAATTTAGACAAGCTCGGACAACAAGACACGCAATGTAATGTGCATAGGTCAAGCAATGCCACGGCAGTACTAAATGCTGCATTCCTTCATGCACTGATGCGTGGATTCGGACAATTGAAGGCTTTCAGACTCTCAATGTATGGGTACGAATCCAGTTATTCAAAGGTTAATGCGGACAATTGATTCTACATTTTGAGCATGTTTAAAGTCAGTTAAATCAGCTTTCTCGTTTAGCAAGGCACGTGGATGTACATCACTTTGTTGTTCAGACCTCAAGATAATGTTACTTTGGGTGATAAATAATTCTTTACTATCGGAATCCCTTTTATGTGTTGGGAGGGGAAAACGCGATACACGCAATGCAATTTATTTCACAACTCATTGTGCTTGATGTTCGCTTGTACTAATAACCTAACTGAAGCAACAATTAGTGTACAACTACATGTATAAACAATTACAGTGTGTAAGAATTTCCGTAATTGAAAAGTCGTTGTATCACGAAACATACATTTCAATTTGTTTTAATGCGCCAAAATCGAATATAACTAATGCAAAGTTGCCAAAATACCATAGGAATTAATTTTTCACATGCTTGCACTCAATTTTATAATTTGAACCATTTTTCTTTATCGATTACCTGGTATCTCTTGTTATATCATAGGTATACATTTCTAATTGTTTCATTGGACACAATTGATTTAACTTGACGGTAAAATATTTGAAATACTTTGTGTCAAGTTTTTTGAAGAATCACAGTTTTGGCTGCCATATTGATGTCATGTTACAAAACTTTAAAATAATCAGAAATCATTTATGGGTCTAACAACATAATGCCAATACTTCATGTCTTATTTGTTAATATCGCAGTATGTGCTGTTATACTGGCATAATTTTAAATTATTAGAATTTGGCGTCCCTTTTGAATTTGGAGTAGACTCAATGTTACAAGTGCCCTGCATTTGTTCATTGGTCCTATAGTATAATTCTAGTAACTCCAACAGTTTTGATCATACATGGGTTGGATAGATAATTATCATTATGGACGCCCTCTTGGATTTCTCAAAATGCTCAAGGATGCCCAGTGAACCCCCGGCAATTCTTATTACATACACACCCTTATCTATCATTTTCATCAGAAAAATTGTGTCCAATACTCAATTTTAACGGTCAGGCCATAAGTTTGGGAACCATGGCTAACCTGACTATATACTAATTCGGGTTTTTTTTCCCGAGCAATGGGACGCCACTTTCTGTCCGACATTTCTGCCATTGAATTACCATTTACTTTTTTCATTTGCATTACGAAGAAATCATTCTGAAGTTTAAGTTTTAACCTGTGCTGGTTTTTTGAAAGTGCAATTGTATTCCTGATATAAAAGCTACAAAGTCATAGTCTGGATGTGACACGCGAAAAAGTCGTATTTCACATCGACCTAATTTCATCATTCACTCACATTCACCGTTTATATTTCAATCGTTCAAATACTCTATGTGAAACCGTCATCATGTTCAAGCACGAAGCAGATACGACGCACATAGATCTGTATGTTAAAGCGTACAAAAAAGCTGTTTACGTAAACAGCGTTAATTATACGCCTATTGAATTACGTGTAAATGAACTACGACAGAATGTGAAAATCCGCGATATGCATTTTAGCTATTGTCTTAGTTAACCCCCGTCTACCGAAGGGGGGGTGGTTACCCACCCCCTCCCCCCACCCCCCCGTCAAGGTTTTTTCCCCGGCTTTTGCTAAAACCCCCCTTTTTGGTGCCAAATTATTTCATGTACTTGTCAAATGACATGTTCCGTTCCTTTTTTCATCAAACACAAACATCCACCCGGGGTATGGTAAGATACAGGTTGATCCCAAAGTGATAGATAGGGGGGGTGGCAACCACCCCCCCCTTCGGAAGAGAAGTACCACCATGCCTAACACAACACAGGATATCACAGACACTTGATTTTGGTACCAAGACTAGCTATGGTTCCTCCTCTTTTTCCATTGATAAACCAAAATGATACCAACATGCCTAGTCATTACGTCACAATGACCGTCAAAAGTTTCGCATGTTCAGCAAAACTGCCATTTCCAAGACACAGTGAAAAAATTCAAATTTTTGCCAAAAGGTTAGGAAAATCAGTTTTCATGTGGTTTTGACTCTACTTGATGGGAAATGCCTATTTTATATAATGACAATTTTAGAGTTTATAAGAAGGTGTTTGAGGAGTCGCTAAAATTGCGAAAATATCAATTATATCCCCCCATATAATTCAGTATTTTCGGACTTCCTCACCATATGACGTCATGTACGTCATAATGGGGATGTTGGTATTTATTTGGTACCAAAAAAGAAGAAACTCTAGCTATCCTTTGGTACCATTTATAGGACGGGTGTCAGGTACCGAAATTCACAGGGGGTAGTAACCCCCCCCCCCACCGGGTTAATATCTCACTAATTAGGTTCACGTGCAGATTGTGAATTGGCAGTATATACCATAAACATATAAGTCTTGCAAAATATCCAAACAAGTCAAAAATCAGATAAGACAGTAATGTGCTGTGGGCAACGCTATGTATGTACATTTGGGTGCCCTGCATGTGGTCCTGGTTTTGCTCCGACTGTGACCCTGGTTTTGTGTAACAAATTTGTGTGGTTTTTAAATAAAGAGTGCTGACTAAATAATAAATTACCATTAATCCACTTTGAAGTTTAAAATTGGTGAATATTTTGGTATTAAAAAAGCAAACGTATATGCCCAATTTCACCAAAAAGTTCAAATGTACGAAAACTCACTATGTGACGCGTCGACGATTTGATGGTCTTAGTCTTGTTTTGAAAAATCAATAATACTGGTCATGAAGAGTTCAGTCTATCCTCCTTGCAATAGTCACTTTCCAGTAGCATACATTTTTCTCGTTCAAATTTATAATTCATGAAAACCGTTTTACAAAGAATCTGAAAATATTTTGGTCTTGTGTGGTGGTGGGGTAATTTTTCAGGGACTCGCGGACTTCTTTTACCTTAAAAGGTCCTGGAAAATCGTATCAGACCACGCGATATTTTGTTTTTCGCAAATCTGCATTTTTTCGTGCACGGATAAATCGGTATTTTTCCCGCTAATAAGCCGTGTTGAAAATTGACGAATCTGCCGCAATTACACCCCCAAAATGTCCTGGTAGATGACCGGTGTGCAAGTAATCGTAGTCCGGCAGGTATCATAGTCCTGGCTCCATAGACTACAACTGAATCGATTGCCCTATTGTTCACCATTGTTCCCGGACTGTGAGCCCAGAGGACCATATCTCCTGCCACACGGTTTAACACAAAATTGTTGGCGAAAATGTGAGAAACATGAAAAATCAGATCCTGACAGGTCATCCACAGACTGATGTTGCACTGTAATATTTTTCCAGCCCTAAGCAGGAAAAACATTTATGATCATAGCCAAGATACCCTTGACATGGCTACGTTTAAAACACCTCCCCGACGCGGAATTTGTATCTTAGGTGACATGCATCACTTTAATGAACCAGCTTATGATGCAGAATAATTGGCTTTCCTTCGGCCAACTA
>JAMKCH010085461.1:0-62743 GCA_023653785.1 Ophioderma brevispina
CACAACTAATTTTCAGAGCAATCAAGCAAGCCAAAAAACTAGTTAAGAAAACTAGTAGGGCGATAAACAGTGGCAAAAGCGGCAAATTCTTCCAAGCGATGGCAAAGGCTCTATTATTTATAATAGGCCAAAAAGGTGATTATTTTTTTGTACCGTACTTATATGTCAAGATAAAAACAGGAGCTGAATTTGCTCTCATAGGAAATTAGAAATTTCACTCTTTTTTGTACTAAGAAATTATTCTCAAAATTTCAATCCCTGGTGTGATGATACAAATGTGGTATTTTTATTGTGGATTGTGGTATTGGTGCTTTAAGAGAGGAGTCATATTTACTTTATTCTTAGAAATCTAGCAAATTACAAACAACAAGAGATAAACAGAAAGAAAGGGAGCAATTTAAAAATCCTATCTTTTTCATTCCCTTATTTTTTCATTTTTAATGAAAAAAATGGGGACAGTCCACTCTTAAACCGAGAAGTAAAGCCAACTTGAAAGTCTCCATGCCGTGCGACACTTAATATTGCTGCTGGAACTCCATCAACCCGACACATGAGGGCGCAATCAGTGGTTCAGATCGCAGATGTAATTAGGGCGCAGTCTCAATCTGAGATCTGAAAAAAGAAAGACCAAAGTACGGAATAAAATAAAGGGTGTTCAAAAAAGATGACATGCCAGATGTTGGTTTTGTACCAGAATTGACACCATACAATCTTTTTCAAACATGTTAACTTTTGGAACACCCTGTGTAAACAGTGGTGACCTGCAATAGAAAGTAATGTGTAGCAATATTGACAATAAGTCACTCTTGATAATTGCACCTTGGAATATAAAATTCAAATATAGTCATAAGTTTGAAGCATGCAAACTTATTGTTTTTGGATCAATAAAAACTAAAGTATGATCGACAAAAGTTTAGGGAGTTGCCGTCACAGTGATCATAGTGTTTGCAAAAAAATATTTCTGGGTGAATTTCTTGAGCCCTTTCCAAAGTGAAGTTTGGTTGATTCTAACAAACTTCAAAAATACACAAAATTTCATCTATAATGAGCCAGCAAACAATACGGCAGATAGAGTTGTTTTGACAGTAATGATGGAGACAGTGGGGAAGCAGATTCTAAAGATTCAAAAGATAAATATGGTGAAGAAGGAAACTAAAGGCAGCCAGGCTGAGACAAAAAACTGAGATCAAAAGTGCTGTCATTGATGAACAGCCAGATGGTGATTGCAAGTTACGTAGTATCTGTTCAGATGAATTACCCAATGAACAAGGTGAGTTGTCATAACCTGACCATCGACACAGAAAACCATTATGGAATACTTAAAGCACATGGTATTTCGGTGAAGATTCAAAATGTGTCAGAAAACCCCAGTGTCAGATGGGTCAGGTTACAAAAAACTCCCATTGACGAGATATACCATGCTGAGAGAACCAGATATAAACCATTACACAACAAGTGGCTCAACACAGGAATTTGCTACTATATTTATCCCAGGGTTAGGCCTTATCATTTGCATGTTTGTATGTTTGAATATCACCACACTACAGACCTACATGTACAAAAGAGGATGATAGAAACCTAAGTAACAGATCATCAGTGATTTTCCAAACTTTCCCTTGTTACTACAAGACTAGGCCAAAGATTGCATAACCAATGTATAGCGAGTCGAGTACAAGGGCCAATTTTTGTAGGAAAATATATAATTATGTAGGTTGTCCCTCTGATGTTGGCTCGAATTTGCAACATATTAACCGTCCAACTAAGGGCGGATCGTTTTGCAGGTGCCATTTTCTTTTCTTTGCAGTCCCGGAACCGCAATTTTTGGCAGTCCGACATTAACCTGTGGATTCAAAATTCTAATTGCAGGCACAATTGGCGTATAATTTAAGTTACGGTAATAACGTTCATGTCTTCATATTAGGAATATAACAATTCAGGTGAAAATCTAAACTAAAGCTAAGCTTGTACAGCAACAGACTCTAAGGCAAATTGCCCATGGAACAATGCAATCGTTTGGTCATGTTTAACTACAGGGATTTTTTTTGGCAATTATTTGCAAAATGTATTTTTTTAAATGTGTATTGTATATGCCCAGGACGATTGAAATAATTGTGTCAGACTAGAATGTGATTAATAATAGAAAGGGATAGGGAATACATGAACAAGAAGTGAGTGGAACCCTTGCTGTGATTCTAAAATTTATTTTGTACTTTTTCATGGGACATAACAATCGAAAGTACTACATGCTGCAAATAAGCCCATTTCTAACTCACAAGATATCAATGATGGCATTGGTTATGTAGGAAGCAGCTTCTTATATGTTACAAATAGCCATGAGATTACAAGCAATTTCACTTAGTCTGATTAAATAATTGTTGAACCGAAATGAACACCAGCACACATGGACTGTGTGAGCTTGGAGGAACGGCAACACCTAGTTTTGCGATGCGTAATTGGTCAAAGTATGTGCTGAATCTCTGCATGCTGTTGCGCTTGCACAAGGTGTGCATATCTCTTGTCCACGTTTCAATTCTACTGTACTATGAGAGGGTGAAATTCTCTCTAACTCGCATTCCCTATATTCTAACGGGTTGTAATTGGTTACAGAATATAAAGAAAATGTTTTGTATCATATTTAATGTGTTAATTTGTATGGGCATCCAGATCCTGTCAATGGAAGAGATGAACTACAAAAGACAACGACTGGGACAGGATGTTTGTCACAACTACCAATCGGGTATTACCCAGAGATGACAAACATCCAGTCTTTACCGTGAAGATGGAAACTGTCTTATTCCTTAGGAATCTAAAAGGGATACATTGTTTTTGTCCTGCCCCATGGGTATCAAACATCATGATTTCTTTTTTAACGATTCTCTTTTAAAAAGAACCATACAAACCATTGTCATTTCTAAGTGAAGTGAAAGGAGGTAGCTGGGGGGGGGCATATAACATATACTTGATGCGATACCAAAGTGAGATATTTTAGTAAGTAAATCTATCTGCGCCAGCAGATAATTTCCGGTGTTGCAATTATGTGTTGATGGTGTCCCTATACCCCAAGTAAAGAGACCACTTTTGGCCCCTACTACGGCAGCAATGAGACCAATGACACTCAAAAAGTCAAAACTGTTCCACTATTTGCATTTTGAAGTAGCAGCGAAACCAAGTGGATTCCAAATCAGTACCTGACTGAATTTGTGGTTAAAATGCAGGCTATATATCAAACACAGGTATTTCAGTCAGTGGCCAAAACATACCTTTACAACTTCGATGAAAACATAATTGATACCCCAGCAAGGGCATTTGTGAAGACGCAAGATACATTCTGCACACTATGGTTTGTGACAAATGCCATGCAAAGGGTTCCGACAATTGGACATGTAACTTTTTCCAAAAGTTGATGCAGTCAAACGGACTGATGAAGCTTTCAAAAACAAGGAAAATGAGGCACACCATCACTGGACTATATGCATCTGGTGTGTTTTAGAGTCATGAAGAAATTTTGTTATTGATTCAAGGTGCCCTCACTTTTAGATAAAACAATTGCATCCAAGCCTAATTCCGTCAATCCTGCTTTGCAGACTACACTCCAGGAGGTCAACAGGAATGGGTGTAGTCTGACTGAGGTTGGTCACTGTTACATTGTTATTTCAAGGGCAAGGTTTACCACAGATAGTTATAATCATTTTCTTTGCCAGCGTCTTGACCCAAATTCTTTGAGTAGCATCATTGGGCTCATGGTGTGCCCTGCCCTCCCCCAGGGTCATTGGTAAAAAGTAACCAATTCTAAGGATTTTGGCTTAAAATATTACCACTTTCTTACAAAATTTTCTGGGGCTCGCATATCCGAAATTTAACAATGTTTTGAGGCAGTTGTGGATCCGGCACCACAACGAGCAGAAAGTTGCACTTGTTGATTCGAGTGACGCCAAAATACCTCCAAATGGTGAGTGAGGTCAAATTTGAGTTTTTGGTATGTGCACGATCCCCCAACCCTTACAGTGACCGATTTTTTTAGGATACATATTTCTCTCAAATATCCTGAAACGTTTCGGTAGGTGGTCTACAACTGATCCAAAGGTTTATTGGACAAACGGTTGCCAAAGAAAACCGCAAACCTTGTTTTGAACTTGCCTGCTATCGAATTGTTTCCCCCTAGAAAACCATGCTTGACATTGTCCGTGCACGACAGAAACTACTAAATCCTCATCTTATTACATATTAGACGGAGTATTCGGCTTATACACTTCAGGTGTGAGCTCTAATACATTGGCAAGCATTCCAAATATGTAAAAAAACCTGGGTTCAAAGAAAAAAAAAATGGGGGCTTCTTCATGGGAAATATCATGTCTCTTTAAACTATTGGAATCCCCTGTGTACTTTGCTTCCACATAAAAGCCAGGTCTTTTTTTGTGTATAATTGCATAGAACACGCTCACCGTGAGTCCCAGGCATCCATTAACGCGTGGCAAAGAGAACCACCTTTGCCAAGCATGTGGTGACAGTTCTGTCCTTTTATCCTTACTACCAACACCAATGGATTGTTTGTGGGCTGAATCTGCCAGAAAACAACAGTGCTGTGTATAGATCTGCCAACCTGAAGATGCAGAGAAGCAGCACGTATACGGATAAAAAGCATGACCATCATCGCACCCATGTGAACAAGGAGCATGATTTTTACTGGAGCTGGTTGAAGAATCAAAGGAAGTCGTTGATACTGAAGAAGGGCTGGGCAAGAACCAGCCAATGGTGCAAATTGTTGGAATGCATTATAGTTTTTAATTTTGCCCAGCAATGCATTTCCATCAAATCCCTTGCAACTGGTCCCGTTTATGTTTGGTGCCCATTAAGTGTGGGTTTTTGGTGTTTGTTGTGAGGCAATCCACAACATTTTAACTACCTCATTGATGAGGGAATGTTAGCAAAGGCTCAAATGCTGTCATTTCATACGTTTGTTTCCCAACCCACCTTTTCGAAAATTATAGGACTTGGAGAGAAGACTGTCCACTTACACTGTGACAATTGCAGTGGACAGAATAAAAAACAATGCCCTCTGGTACTTGGCTTGGCATACTCTGCATTGCACTCAACAATGAACTGCATTTCTTATTGCTGCAAAAAAAATGTGCCCCTGATTGTGTTTTGTGATTTTAAAGAAAGCCTATAAAGGTACAACAGGTCATGTGCCCTACAAGACTTGGTGGAAATGTGCTGCAAAAGTTCTGTGTTGGCTAAACGTCCCTAGCTGGTGGGAAATAAAGACGGTGAGAGTGTATGTACCCACCTATGACTGGGACGTTTCTGGGAGCCTACTTCAAGCCACTACTAGGGATTAAATCCCTTCATCACATGAGGTAAGCTATATGTAATGTTGTGCGTCTATGTCCAATACACTTTAATTGCTGAAAAGTTTTGAATGATCACACACTACCTTTACATACGCACTACATGTAAGATTGTTACGCGTGCTGAGAGCGCACAGCATGATACACACATCGACTGTTAAAAAAAATTTGCCAGCCTTTATAATGAAATGAATGTGCACGTACATCACGCACCAAAAATACACACCAGACTTGCATGCAGAGTAGTTTGCGTGCAAGTCAGCTACCAATAGTACATGTTTAAGTTTATGAGCAATCGGGACCAAACACTTCAATCGCAGCGTCACGCCGTTGATGCAGATGGGGTCTCGCTTCAGCGTGGTCAGCGTTTGAACTTTGTGCAAGTAGAGTGAAAGAAGCAAAGCCGGGATTGAACAATGTTCAAACCCATTCTTGTAGCTCATAGGAAATCCTCACCCGAGTATCTCTCACATCCAACCAACAAGTGTGCAAAACGAACGTGATGTCAAAGTCAAATATGCTACCTCCACCATAGATGCCATACTACAAGGATCTATACATTCAAGTTCGGGGAACAATGTATGCGGAAAAAAAGTGTATGTTTGCTGGCAAGGATACTGGTTTGGAGATGGTAGCAATCACCAATGCAGAGTTAAGTCTTGCGTCAAATGAGAGAGCCACAATTTCCTCTGCATCCTATGATAAGGCAACAGACCTCAACAAATGATTGAGAGCGCCTTTGCCAGTCAATTTATTCCCATGAAGTTACGGTCACAGGTTAAAAACTAACAGGAAACCCTGCAAAGAGCCAAAAGGAAAGGAATTTGAAGAGACTCTAGAAGAAGGAAGTCAAAATTGTAAACCCACTCAGGGCCGATAGCAAGGGAGGTAATTGAGCACCCTACTTAATTATATCATTCTGCCCGTAGTTTCGATGACAGTAGTACTTATCTATGAGTTTCCTGAATGGCTTCTGCTCTAACTTAAGAAAGAGGCCAGGTGGGTCCAATGACCCGGTTCAGAAGGCACAAGTTGCTTTGAAACCTTTGAGGAAATGGCAGATTCATTTACCACCCTTCTAAAGAGGGGAGTTTCCGTAACCTGACCCATCTGACAACTTTTTTCTGACACACTTATGAATTCGGAAACCTTTCCATCCACAGAATAAAAGCAATAAGTTTATTCCGTTAAAGCTCCTCCACATACAACTTTCCCCAATATCTGTAAACACTAAATCTAAGCTCATTAAAAATTTGTACTTTCCTCTAAAATGTGCTTGCGCTATGTATAATGACTTCCATTTTAAAGGGAGGGATCCTGTGACTATTTAATGTTCGGCATTGCTCGGCATCGTGTCTTTTGATATTAATCATATTTTTTTTTCAATCACTTTCTCAACATCTATTGTTGGAAGAGTCGCCATTTTTTGTTAAGTGCTAAACCAGTGGAATTTGGGTACAGTATGTTTAGCTTGCGAGCTGTCAAAATTCTGAAGATCTGTGCCGGATGCAACGCACTCGTATTCGTATTTTTAATGGCGAAACGTTTTCCCTGTTTGTTTTTTAGCGAGCCAGACAAATGATAAACGAAGAGTTCCAAGAAAGAAACACGCTAAGGAGGTTCAGACTTGGTATTTATTATCCACATGAAGGACATAGCAGCCTACTGCTGTTTGCATTGTTCCGACCAGGGGCCAAAGTCAAGATGTTTTTTTATCGGTGGAGCTGCTAGAACAGCCATGCTACTGGGTTTGGCCAGCACAATTTGGAAATTGAAGACATCAATTTCTGATGCGGAGAGTCGGTTTTTACGCTTTCCTCACTTAACAATGTCCACAAGTGGGAGAATTTTTTTTTATACCCAAGCAATAGTTCCACATGTCCCCCTCCCTATGAATTCTGCACCCTATCCTGTATGTATTCTGTCAAGGCTGCAGAAATTGGTAGGGGGCCACATGGAACTCTGTCCTGCACTGCATGCTGCATTTGTTGCCATTTTTATTTTAGCTAGCATATCAAATCAACCCAGATCTTACTGCAGTGGTCAAAATTTTGGTATCTTAAAAAGCGACTATTTTTCTTATCTACCCTGTGAAATTGTATAGGCTTAAATGTTTGGTTGGGATATTATGAAGCAATATGTGCCTTCATTTGTTGATCAAAATTATTTTTCCACTCTATGGGGGAATCCACAACAATCAAGTTTTAATCTCCCACCAAAATCAAAACAGGTTGAAATAATCGGCGCCAAACTTTAAATGGTAGAAAGTGGTATAACCACATAATTGATGAAGATGAATTTAAAACTGAAATTAAATCAATTTTACAATAATCATAAAATTTCTTTTGATGATTTACGTAAACAAAAATTAATCATTTAACCTAAACGATACTGACGATAAAAATTATAATCTGAACAAATATTACGATGTAAAATTTAACGATAAATGTTAATAACCATTGTAGTGATACTTTCAATGACTTAACTAAAAATTTAAATAGTTCTAACCTTAGTCTGATTCACTTTCATTCCAGCAGCCTAAATAAATATTGAAGTATAAACAGACTTCTTAAAAACAACTAAATCCTAAATTTCCTCTTATTATCTTTTAGTGGAAACTTGGCTAAATGATGAAAAATCCCTACCTCCCTAAATAGCATGATGGTTACTCCTATGCTCATTGCCGCAGACGTTTTAAAAGAGGAGGCGGGGGGGTCGGTAAATATTTCCAATGTAAATTGAATTTCAAATCCTTCATGATTTAAACCTAATTAATAGCGATGAATATGAATCATCTTTGTGAGATCGAAAGCCAACCCCCAAAATACCATCGTTTGGCGTCATTTACAGGCCCCTGATAGATGCCCTCAACCATTCACCACTAATTTCCACCACAATCCACATGGATTAATCGTTCAAAACTTTACTCAAGCTTCATTTGTGTTGATTTTTTACACAAAACAACATCAATTGCAAACACAATCAACTCCCTCTGATTCAAATGAATTTCTTAAATACTATGTTACTCAGCATCTTTTTTATCACGTTATTGTCAAACCTACTCGCGTCACAACTCGGCATCTCCCTCATGACAATATAATTTACTAACGTCCTAATCTAATATTACACCAGGTATTCTATACTCGATCATAACTACCATTTCCCAGTATTTCACATAATGAATACCAACATAGACAATAAAAATAGTTCAGTGATTATAAAAATAATCTTAATAATACCAAAGAAAATAACTAATGCTAACGATCACTTCATTTAACACTGAATTAAGTCAAACTATGGACGATTTGTTTAGATAATTATTCTGGCGATAAATCATATAACATGTTTCTAAATACATTCACTCACCTCATTTACGATAAGCATTTCCCTAAAATTAAAAAGCAAATAAATAAAGAAAGCAACCGTGGATTACTGCGGGAATAATTAAATCATTAAAACTAGAAACACTATACATAAAATTTATAAAGCATCCTATGATATTAACAAAAACTATATAATTAGAATAAACTAACTAGCTTAATCAAGTCTTCTCGAAAAAATACTACTCTAATAAATTTAACATGTACACATACAGCATAAAAAGCACATGGCAAACATCAACAATTCATCGGCAAAACTCAAACCTAAGGCTCCTTCCTATTTCTGGATGGCTCTGTCAAGATTTCAGACCCAGAACTCATCTCCACCAAGTTCAACCACCTTTTCGCCAATGTTGTCCTGACTTGCCTTCGATCCGACCTCTTCTCTATTTTCTATTTTCTCTTGATGATCCCATTCCACCAACTCCATCTTCTTCATCCCATAGATGAAAATGAGGTTTTTGACATCGTTAAGAAATTCAAGATGGCAAAAGGCAGCTCTGATGAGTTACCCCTCGATCGTTCCGAGCGTGTCATTCCTTTCATCTCCAATCCCCTTACTACATCTTTACCCTTTCCTTATCGACCTGGTATCTTCCCTCAGCTCTCAAGGTTGCGAAAGTCATTCCTGTCTTCAAAAAGGATGATCCCCAAGTCTTCTCCACTTACCACCGCCCTATATCTCTTCTTCCTTTCCATGTTTGTCCAACTCCTTGAGCGTCTGTACTATAACCACTTGATATGTCTTCACCCGCTTCAAAACTTTCTTCATGACACCAATATGGCTTTCGCAACAACACTCAACAGACCTTGCTCTTCTGGATATCTATAACAACATCTCTTCTTCCCTTGCTCTCAACTATCACACTATTGGTATTCTTCCTCGATTATGCCAAAGCCTTCGACACGATTGTATCATGATATTTCTACGTGCCAAACTCCACCACTATGGTATTCGTGGTCTTCCCTTAGATCTTCTCTCCAGTTATCTATCCATAGATTCCAATTCACTTCTTTTGGTCACACTCTTCTGACCTTCTCTCTCTTCTCCCGTTTCCTGTGGTGTCCCTCAAGGTCTATAATGGGCCCTTTCTTTTTTCTCCTCTATGTCAAAATGATATTTCCTTCTATTCCGTCTTCCAAACACTTCTCCTTTGTATTATTTGTCGATGACACAACATATGTCTATCACACAAAAACCTAACACACTCTCAAACATATTTAACTCAAAGATTAATAAATGTATCAACTGGTTTAAGCCAACAAACTTTCGCTAATGTCATCAAAAACTAACGATATCACTTCACAAAGAAAAACATGACACAACCACCAACCAAATCAGATTGACATACAAATACACCCATTCACCCCGTATACCATACACAATTTCCTGGTGTAATAATTGACCAACATCTTATCCTGGAAATCCCATATCGTCAAAAACTACAAATCAAATTTCTAAGAACAAATCGGGATTCTTAGAAACCTCCGCAACACCCTTCCCAAACACATTCTTATTCTCTTTAGCACACACTTAATACACCGTACTATCTGCAGTAACATAAGCTTGGGCAAATACCAGACTAACTTTTAGATAATACTACTGTCCATGCGACTTCTCCTATTTCGAATAAATTGGGACATAATTCAAACTTTCAAAACCAGCCATACTCTCTTATACACGAATACAAATCTCATACTAAACCAATGTTCCACAATCTAAAACTCTTACCAAATTTATGATTTAAACTACAAACAGCAGTTTCATGTATCGCTACAACACAAACACCCTACCAAACTCCTTTTCGAACTATTTTCAAACATATGCTATACACACATATAACACCAGAAATGCCACAACAAATACATCACAACAAAACCCTCAAACCTAATTAAGTACTAAGTAAAATACTCTGGTCCCAAAATATAGAACACACTTATTAAACATATCATAAACTCTAACATTATGCTTTAAATTTATCTTAACAAGAGTTAATTAATAAATCACGTAGTTATTATCATCATATAACATGTCATCAGTATTTTCCCCCTCAATTTCTATAGTTTACCACTCAATAATTGCAATACTTTTTATCTTCTCTTTATCTTTCTTTACTGGTTCGCCACGCTCACCATGTCTTGCCCTGATCTTGTTAAAACAATAATTGTCAATGTCCCCGTCCTGTATATCCGTTCTGTTTGTTCCCTTGTCATGTCTTGTCCAGTAGTTGAAATTATTAACCATAATAATGTAAATATTGTATTTATTATGTATGTATTGGCTGAATGATAAGCTAATAAAACTAATTTGAATTGAATCTACAGATGGGGTTTTGGGGTCAAGGTTATTCAACCAAGATAAAAACTTTTTATACTTATATCTGGTCATGCCTCCTTTAGAGTGTGTTCGTGATTGTTTTAGAATGTCTTCTACCTGTAAAACTTATGTCTAATAATATATACTCCGGAAATGATAACGGGTGCAGCCAGCAATTATCAAGTAACTCATTTTAAATCATTTAAAGGTGGAATGAAGGATTTCATTCAATAGTAATGTGTACTAAAATGTAAAATTCTCATTTTTTCCACTCGTGTAAGCTTTTCTATCAAAATATCCCCACCTGAAATGATTATGTTAACAGCCTACAAGAGTGACCCTTATAGGCCATGTAGACCGAGCCATCCAGGTGTGACACTTATAGATACTGAAATAGCACCCTTGATCTTTAAAGAAGGACACCCCTCCCCCTTTCTCATTTTGTATATAATATATATATTCACTGTTCTATTTACGTTATAATTTTTCCAAACTAGCCCGGGCACCCCACCAACGGCCGGAGATACCATTACATTACGCACCTGATTTGATGCACAGACTAGTCGCGACTATAATTTGCCGACCCATTTGCATGCCTGGATTCTACGTCTTCTAACTGGGACAAAAGTGTAGTATAAACCCTGAGATTCACAACATCTCTGTGCATTAATCTTTTATGTTTTGCTGCTTGTAACCTCGAACTGAACTCACTTGCTTATTGGCACTTTCGCATGCACTAGACATATTGCAACTCCTGTGTTAAGATCGTCATCCGCTTGTCCATTCTTTGCTTATATAGCTTTTGAAGGAGCTCCCTGAATCTTGTATAATTTTTGCAAACCCTGATTATCCCTTGCTCATTAAGTTATCGCGCAAGTTACTCTTAACGGAGGCCTTTTTGAACTCTTTGACATTGTGCATTGAACTCTTATTCAGTGGGCATGCTTTATCATGTTAACAAGAGATTTGATTGGTTTAGATCAAAAGCTCCGCCCATCCATTACTGGTAAATAGTGATAGTGCGTGCAGCGATTACGCGGTGTAGTCGAAAATATGACAGACACGCTCAAATAATGGCGCGTCTATACTGCGTCGTGCATTGCGTGTTGGTACGCAAGCAATTTACCAGCGTGACGATCACCGCGCGATGACTTTGGTTCCTGGATTGAAACATTTGTTTTCAAGAGGGGTGGAATTATTTAAATGAATAAAAAAATAGAATGTTAGAAATATTTTTGCCCAATAAATTATGGTCGATAGAAATCAAAATTACACATTTCTAAATAAGAATGAGAATAAAAGATGATATTTTTTGTTGTATACCCATCTTAGACTGTGTCCAGAATGGAGGGCAATCCAATATTTTAAATCTGGTGGATACCGCCTGCGCCGGCATCCACCTTAAAATATTGGATGCCCATCCATTATGATGACACCATCTAAGATGGCCAAAACAAAAAATTCTCTGCTTATTCTCTAATTCATACTGTGCATTAACCATTTTTGTGTTTTTAATTTATACGGTGCTTATTAACCTAATTCAATTTGCTTTGCCATATGAACTACTGTACTCTATGTTTGCTTCTTTTTTTTTTTAATTTTCATTTAGACTCTGATATTTTATCTTATACATTGGTTTGCTAAGATTACTTATTAATTGCAGTAGATTCTTGACACCCGAGTTGACTTGTGCCATACTTGTGTGTACAATAATTTTCTTTAACCTTTTTATCATTCCTTACACTGAAAAGAGCAAGGGGCTATTTACGTAGCTATAAGTGTCACATCCGGGTGACTTTCGGTATGTGGCCTATAAGGGGTCTTGTGGCTGTTACAATTAAGTTGAGAATTGTTTCTTTGGAACAAAAATTGTGAATTCTAATTTCTATAGGAGGCAAATACAAATTCAGTTTTGTGTTCTATGGAAATAATAAGCAATACAAATCACCTTGTTTTTCTGTTCATTTCTGAGCCAAATAAAAGGGTAGAAGGAATCTATTGCATGTGTAATCTAACCATGTTTGGTTCCTAATAATGCCCTGCTCTAATAACACCCCCCTACATTTTTGATAAAGCATTCAGAAAATTAGTTAAGCTTACCAAACCACAGGATTTAATGCCTGGACTGTTGTATGTGTATCATCACCCTTGTTGTGCACAGTTGTATATTTTAATTAGTATGGAAAACAAGCGTCCCCCTTCTCGTTCGTTTGTATTATTGGTAGCAGCGAAATAAGTGTGTGAAAGGCGATTTTTGTGGGATTTTTTTTGAACTTTCCATTTTTTACTGTAATAAACACTCTCCCTTTTGAAAAATGCAATGCCCCCGGGGCTTTTATTAGGAACAATAACGGTAATATGAACATCACTTAATATCACAGAAATTATGGTGACTGAAATCTCTCGTTGCACCTTTAAGATTGAATAGAAAAAAAAAACTATTTCTGTTTATGGCTCTTGTTATCCAAAATCTAGGAACGTATCCCAATTTTGTAACATACCAAAATGGAATAAAATAATACTGTAACTCAGGGGCAAAAAGAAATGACTGCGTTCTGAGCATACGTCTTATTCAAACAAATATTTTTGTGCATAATACTGTTAGATACAAGAATCCCACAATGCCGCCACAATAGAGTAAAGAAGAGCATTAACAGGTTGCGTAGAACTCCTGTGTACGGAGGTCCAAAGACATTACGAGATGCGGCAGAGTGACGCAGTCCTATTATGTTGAAGGAGGATTGACAGGCGAAGCAAGAGTATCAAACCATCATTTGATTAACCTTGTGTCTGGAGAAGCTATGGCTTCTAGTCAGAAGGGAGTTCCACTCTACATCCTCAAGGGGAAGATATACCAGAAGGTAATCATGCATGAGCGCAAAGAGGGAAGTCTACAACTCGATCTTAAGAACTTTCCATTGGAAATACACAATCCGGGACTTAAAGCAAGATGTACCATTCAGCATCGTTTGGGAAGTACATGGAGGGTCTGTAGTGGTTTGTCAGGGGTTGGAATTCAAATGGGAATTCTTCCAGTAAAAAAAAATGTTTGATCAGTACACTAGTTTTTTGGTGCTGAACTGTTGTGGAGCATCATAATCTGTACAGATGATCCCTGCACCCAAATCACATACCACACCTCGTTCTTCTTTGGATCTGAGCTATATGTTTTGGGGTGATATTTAGAGGGAAACAAATCCTCAATGAACAATTTTTAGTTAGGTTGCAGGAGGAAAGGATTTAGGACAGCTTGCTCTTCCTCTTTTAAAAACTTGTGGAAACTGTTTGTTAATCTGTGGGGAACTGCAAAGAAGTTCCTTCTTTGCATACACATCCATCGAATTATAGAATGAGCAAGCAGTCCAGAAGCAAAAAAGAAAGAGTCTCTCTGCTTGCAGTAGCTCAAAATCCTAAGCAATAGCATTTTTATTTAGTCCAAAAAGCCTAATGTGCTGGTTTCTTCAAACAAGTTTCCCCTGTTCCTTTTATGTAGCAGGCAAAGAGAATCTACAAGAGAACAGCAAGATCACTGTCATTTCTGTCACCACCTGACAATAGCAAGTGATAGTGAAGGTGGCGAGAGGTTCCTGGTCAGATTGAAATTCCACTTTTAATATGCCTATCTACATAGGACCCTTTGTGTGTGCAAATAACTTGTTAAGTTGCATCCACTGACTTACCTTTAGAATTTCTCATATGTAGCATATGAAATATTTGTGGTGTTACTCATGGTTTCATATAGGCCCATTGGCTATTTATACTCTATATAACGTATCTGTAACACTCATCGTAATAGATTTCATTTTGTTTGTGACGACACCAAATATGTATTCGCACAAAGACTGCTGCAAGATTGGTTTTAAATAAAGAACTAAGAGAAGTAAGCACTGGTTCAAAGCCAATAAATTGTCAGTGAAACACCAATAACAACAAAATTACAGGGTATTGGGTACACCGAAAAATTAAATAGTTTTGCATTATTTTATGACACTGCAATATGATGTTGATGGCAATTTGAGCAATTGAATTGATGCATTGATCAACAGCCATTGTCGTGTAGTGTTTGATTGTATGTCTTTATCTTAAGATATGTTGTAACATAAACTTCAGGGGTTGCCCCAGTCTGGTCTATTGGCCTTTGGTCAGCTCCTCCATAAATTTTGTTCGTTTTTTAATTGTTTTTCTGTGTAATGTATTTTTATGAGATGAAGTGGAAGCACTATTTTTCTAATTACCCTGTAAAATCTTTGGGATAAAGGAGTTTGGTTAGCACTATGAGCTAGTAAAATCCCAATTTCCTTAGCACAGTTCAGTAGCTTTCATTCAATGTATTTACAAAATAACCCCTGGTTTTGGGGTATGATATTGTATACCCAGTCACCACAAGGTCAATCATGTCAATAGAATACAAGTCACAGCCCACTGAACTGTGCCTTGGTGGATGAGCATATTGTAACTCATAGTGTAGGATGTTATGGTGAAAAGTGACCATTGCTGCAACAGTAATTGGAGGAGATTCAAGTATCCAACTAGAATTTGTGGTTCTAGGCTTCCGCGCTCGCTATATTCAAAGAATATAGCTGTGGGCCACTGACTCTGACTTGGTATTGACCTTGACTCATCAACATATGAGGATCCCTTGGTGACCTATGACACAAGTTTGGTTCAATGAACTTTCAATTGAGTCAATTTAAAAAAAAAAACTTAACATTTTGTGACACAACATACTGCACACATACATACACGTGCACAACAGATTACTAAGTGGTCCTACAGCTATAGCTGGCAGCCCACAACAAAACCAAACTCCACGTACATAATTTTAATCCTGTTTGACTTGGAAATCACGGATGGTTATTGCAACACCTGAACAAAACTGAAGAGGATTGTTGTAATACCCACCACTTTAGAAGCAAATTGCAGGGTGAAAGTTGTGGCTAATCAGAAGAGAAATACCCACATGTTGGCAATGCCTATTCAAGCTCTATCATGGAATCGGCATTGCCATAGTCAAAAGTTCCTCAAAGCTGGGGTGTGATTCATACCAAATGAAGTGCAGGGAAAAATCACGTAATGTGAGATGAATTTGAGACATTGGTAAGACTGGAGAAATCAATTGAATGGGAGCAAAGAGATCTTGACAAGACAGTGCGAAGCAGTGCAATTATACTAATGACCTGGATTTTGCAAAACAGCATAGAAGTATTGTAGCATGGCATGGTAGGTAGCCTATTCTATGCATATGGCCAGTGGGTGAAGATGGTGACAGATATTTAAGAAATAAAGGTGATGCAGTATCATTTATGGGAGATAAGTGTCCGAGGTCGGAAAAAATAAAATATGGCCGAGCACAGCCGAGTCCATTATATTATTTTTTTAGCCGAGGATACATTATGAGCCCATAAATAATACTGCAAACCCTTTATTTTATTCTATTACCGGAAAACAGCGGGATTAATAAGACAATGCATTGGCGACCATTATTGCAGAAAATGGGCAGCAAACGGAACAATAAGAATGCTTAGCATTTTCAATAATGGCGCAGTAGAGGTAATAGAATTTTCAGATACGATGGACACACAGGAACAAGACCACACAGAGTCTGGTTTGCGCCAGCGAGTCAGAGAATCACAGACATCAAAATGAAAGTCGCAATCTTTATTAACTCAATATGCTAGTTCCGATCTCTCAGATTTTATTTGCAGCAACATGTGGGGTTGTGTATGAGAAAAGAAGCATGCACGAATATGACGGGAGTTTCCATAACCAAGTGAGGATGTTGGATGTCAATGACAAGTCCAGCTCCTTAGTTGAAATACTATGGGTTTTCACACTCTCATCTTCGGGTTTCAATAAACGACCACATCGGATACTTTTCTAAACAACTTATTAATGGAAACCCTACAGAATGGAAGCACAATTTATTCCATTAAGGTTCCGAATTCATAAGTGTGTCATTAGAGCGTATCTTACCAGATTCCAATTTCTGGTAAAGGTGGTAAAGCTGGCAAACACAGTTTTTCAGGATTGTGCCTGTTACCAGAAATGGTAGCCAAATTTTACACCTAGCCAGCACCAGAGCAGATGGTAGCATTATGCTTACAATGTCTGTATTAACAGAGAAGAGGAAGGAATGAGAAGTTGTGACAATGACTTGTGTGTTTACAAGCTCTTTCACAAGGAGGTCTGGGTTACACTAATCAGTATCACAGGCTACATGAAACACAAGAATGGTCATGTCCGATTGTTCGCGAATCAGTGCTGCAAGAGGAGGGAAGGCGAATTCCCCAGATATGAAACTCCTTTTCGAGGATCACGGGAGGATTGGGAGATATGCACCAGGGGATCCATTTTATCTAAAATGGCTTCCCGGTTACCTATGTCTTCTTTTATTTATTTTTTTTTTTTTTTTTCTACTATAAAGACAAGTAGAATATTAGGGTTAATGGTTGAAATATTTTAGATCGAGTGCATTGGCAAACTCAATCGCACCACCACACACACACTCAATTGAGCTGAATAATGGCCAAGCCAATGCAGCATTATGAGTATGGTTAAACTGGCGCAAGTGCATGATTTTCAATGGCAACGAGAAAACTAAAAAATATACAGACATTAACCTAATTCATATACATCATTACAGCACACTGTCTCTGTTAACAACTATCATTTGCATTATCAGGCACTGCGAAATCACATTTACTTATAGAGAAATCTGGGTCTTCAAATGAATAAAAAAGGTATGGAGCTAAATTTTTGAACTATTGTATTCGATATTGCTGAAGTTTGCTTCATTTGAGCAGAGAGCATTATTGGTCACAGAAGAATGGAACTATCAATATGAAAATGGCGATTGCTTTCTCGTCATCTCAATGGCCTGTTAGAATGCAATGTTTGTTTTGGCTGACGCATCATTCAGACTTGGACACGTTCAAACATTTTGTATTCTTTGTGGGCAATGCTTGTCTCCGTTTTGGCTATGGAATGGCTATCTCTTCTCAGTTTGTCATGTCCAGTTTTGCAGTTAAAAATCTTTGAGTAATGAACAAGCAATCAAGGCGCTTCCTATAACTGTCAGCATCCCAAAACTTGCGACACTGGCCCGACCAAGAAAACCAGATAGAGGAGAAGTGATGACATTATATTTGCTGATCTGGCCAGCATCCAACTTACGGACCACTTGGCCCAAACACGAAATACAGATGACGGAGAACTGTGATTGACAAATATATTTGCGATCTGCCAGCATCCAAACTTACGACCACTTGGCCCCCCAACCAAGAACATACAGATAGACGAGAATGTGATGGCAAATCTATTTCGTGCTGCCAAGCATCCAAACTTACGGACTACCGTGGCCCCGACCAAGCAATTTCAAGAAATGCTGATTCCTTGTTTGGAACACATACAAAGTGTTGCCGATATATCCCAATACTGTGCATATTCAAATACATTATGCTGGTACTGACTAATATTCAATTATGATCATGCTCAAAAAAATGAGATAATTAGTAATCGCCTACTTTATACAACTAATGACAATTCACTTCTATTC
Organism: Ophioderma brevispina; assembly: GCA_023653785.1. NCBI lineage: Eukaryota > Metazoa > Echinodermata > Ophiuroidea > Amphilepidida > Ophiodermatidae > Ophioderma > Ophioderma brevispina. The sequence continues at coordinate 18,601 of JAMKCH010085461.1, forward strand.
AACGTTCATTTACATTCTTGCTTTTCAGATTACAATGACATCATCACAAGTGATCCGCTACCAGGAGCGCAATTTCCAGAAGAAGGTACCCTCATTGGAGTGCATCCATATTAACTACCCAAGTGTAACCCATGCAGTAATACTCCTAACTTACCAATAACAAGTGAAGAGCTGCACACCATATTCCGGATGATGCGATTGGCACACAAGTTTGGATGCTTCAGATGAAAACCCTGAGCCATACACAATGAAGATTTTCTCCCCACAATTGAAAGAACTCATCCTAACCTACCAAATAGCCCAGAAAAGTTAAAGAAAGGTCTCTTTTACCTGGTCCCCTAAGAAGAACAAAAGTTGCCAAATTCCAAAACAATTAACTAAGTTACACTGCCAGGTAAGACATACCCAAATATAAGTGCTTCTTAAATGTTTTCCACTAATAAAACCGACTGATCCAAAACTTAATTCTTTCAAAATTCAACATCAAATATAATTCAAAGTGCCATAATACAAGATGAAGTATGTCCGTGTTAGGTATGTCAAAAAAAGAAGTCAAACTGTCAAAAATACGGTACTGACCCTAGTATAGTACCAAACAGTAGGATTGATAACATAAAAAAATTGCAGGACACTATTGCCTTCCAGCAAAATAACTTATGGTGGGATTATACACTCTAAAAATGTGTTAGAAATCCTGGAAAACTAGTGTTTAGATGGCCATATATTTTAGGGAGTTCAAACCTGTATAAATGTGTTGGAGCATTTCAATTTTAAATGTTTAAATACTAAAAGTGTTAAGCATATCTGAACACAAGTTTTGTGTTTAAATGCATAGGTAACCCATCTGAAAACAACAAGGTGTGTTGAAATTTTTAAGACCTATTTAGAGGATAATAAATTCTCTACAATTCAGATTCTTTCAAAATGAAGTGGTGAGTTTATAACAAGCAATGGGACTACACTCGGGTCAGTACAATGTTTCTTTAAGTGTACTTGCATGTAATATTGATTCCATCACATTCACAGTACACTATGGCTCATTCCGGTTTTCAGGGGTCAGTGCACAATTTAGGCACTGGGCATCTTCTTTCTTGTGTTCTCAAATGTATAAATTGTTTGGGCAAATATTTTTGAACATGTTAATATGTCCGTAAGGGCACTATTCCATAAAAAAAAAAACAAAAATGTCTTTTTATTATTTATTGTTTGACATTTTACCCTTGTTCCCACCCGTTTTCAACCTCAGCTGTGACTTTGCAAAAGGCGTATTTATTTTAAGTTTAGAACCGGACTAACTAGTTAATGGTCTAACCATTTGTTATGAAAAACAATGTCGTCTGTGGTTGGAAAACTAAATCAATATCAAATTGAATCAAATAAACGCAGTGCACACACCGTCCCTTGAAAAACAGTGCCCGACGTTACATTTCATGTCCCGCCAGTTACGTTGGTTTGAGAAATTGTCCCTACAGGAAGGAGCACGGAACATCATAGCCAATAAAATGGCATATGGGTACAAGAAATTGTGTCCTATGAAGCGTGTATTCAATAAAATCCATTCCATAAAAGTTGTAGAAAATAAATATATCGCTCTTCTTCTAGACACACAAATTTTAGTCCCATGGGAAAGGTTGCGTCGGCAGACTCTGACGGCGTATTTCCATAAGGTCAAGAGGTATTTTTTGTGAATGAAGTAATTACCACGCCAGTATCCCAGGAGTATTCCCCTTACACAACACATGCATTGGCGGCCATTGCCCATCGGAAAAAATAACAAGATCGAGTCTCTCATGTCCTGCTTTTTCCACCGTTACGCCGGACTTTCATGGTCATTTTGTTACGTCAGACATCATATTTGGCTTCGAAAGGTAGAGTAAGTACTCTTCTTTTTATTATGTTACGATAGAAATGAATGGACGCACGGTCAGGCTGAAATTGGTCTGTGGCCAGTGAATACAAGGGGAATTTTGATGCCAAAGGACATGCATATTTTGTTATGTCCGCGTTGCGCGTGACCCATAGTAGCTTTTATCCATTCGGAATACACCACTATTTCACGTTAGATAAAACGAAATCTTAATTGAAAGATGGTATAAATGACTAAATAATGGCTGACTTGGGGATGCAAATAACATCAGAAACTTATAAAAATTGGTGTTATGCTTGGAATCAAGACACGTAACGATTTCGTGAGGAGACATAATGTCCCAGTTACGTGCAGCCGTGAGATTTTAAATGTGGACCACTCGCGTTCATGTTACATAAGTCCAGGACATTAAGTGTGTATTTGAATAAATTGAATGTTAACCGATTTAGGACGCAAGGGATCACAGTTACAACTTGTTTACGTTTTTAATGGCAAGACCACAAAATAATTGACGTACGCAACGCGGGACATGACAAGAAGCCGAAAAATATGTGTGAACGATCCATTGTTATAAGGGTGTGCTTGGTCGGAGAGGTTATTAATGTTATGTTTAAATGTTTATCTTTAATTTATGGTGAAAAACAAATCAAGTCTAATTATATTTGATTTATGTTTGAAGTACTAGATATATTTTAAGTAGTTATTTTTAAAAATATTTCTGTGAATTTTTGGTTATAATTTTAAACCCCGGCACCCCTGTATTTTTGAGAGGGAAAGGATAGCAAGTCTTTTATCTTGGACATGGATCATCTATGTAATTCTTTGCCACCCTTATTTACTATTGCCGTTTCCATGCTTCAATGTATAAAAAATATATAAGCACCCTAAGGGGTTCCAAAAGATAAGTTCCCCCTAAAAATTGGAGGACATTTTGTTGCATAACTTCACTTAGAAACTGGCTGTTTAGAAAATTTCAAAAGTTTTGAGAGAGGAAACATTTGGCTCAGCACCAACGTTGTTGACTCTCAAAACACACTTTTGAATTCAACACACGCGACCTTTTTCCAAAAATGATGTTGTCAGGAAAAAGTGGAACTTTACCGTATTCAAGGTATAAAGAAAGAAATTAACAATTTACACGGCGATTTCATTGCCATATTCATTGCGATCCTGAGGTAATAAGCATAAGGACAGGCAGTTCAGTTCAAGAAATTGACCATGGGCAAACAAATAAACAAACAAGACAAAATATGCAGAAAATAAAGAATGAGGTTGTTAAGCTGAGTAGTCATTTGTCTTGGCATAGTGCTCTTTTTTATGAAAGAGAGAGGAATGTTTGAAATGCCTGTTTCAAATCAAAATAGGCTTACTGTTTTTGTCATTCAGGGTGAGACTCAATAGTCAACGTTTCCTCCACTGACACTGATGACATCATTTAGTGTTTTCACATGATGTTACCAGTTTGCCGATTCGGGTTGATGAATTCGTCAATGCTGGTGGATATTGCACGCGTTGAGCCAGCTTCTCTGGGTTGTGTCGATTGCTTCACATTTCGAGTGTTGTTGTTTACTCAAATCATTCATTGTTTGTTTGTCTGCCTATTGTCTTGTTTGTTCATTTGTTTGCCTAGCGTTCATGTTTGAGTTATTTACTTCCCGACCGCAATGAATATAAAGAAAAGAAAAGAAGTCGTAGTTGTAAATTGATAATTTACTTGACTTTAGATTGATACGGTAAAAGTGGCCACTTTTTCTGACATTCATTTTTGGAAAAAGGGAGTGTGTGTTGATGCCAAAAGTGTTTTTTGAACACAACAAACGTTTGTGGCTGAGACAAATGTGGCCTCTCTTTAAAACCTTTGAAATTTTCTAAACAGCCAGTTCTAAGTGTGAAGTGATGCAACAAAATGTCCTCCCATTTAGGAGGGAACTTATCTTTTGGCTAACAACCCTGTAGTACTCGTAGTACCGATTTCCAGGTATATTTGTACAGAAATTCCTAGAAAATACAAGCTAAACGATTTTCGACCCATGAAATACAGTTTTTTAATTCGGCTGTAGATAAAGCCGCAAGAAATTTGAACAAGGGCCCAATCCAGCCCAATTTTCTAAAAAAACTTAGGAAATTTTCGAACAGGCATGGCATTGCCATGTTGAAAAAAATAATTCCAGGTATGTAAAACAAATGCCTCACAATCATGTCAAAAATAAAAAACAGTGCTGCCAACAATTATTGCGAAGCAATTATTATAATAAAATAATCATTTTTTGAAACATTATGGCAAACATGTGTTTGGATCAAAATCGAGGCCAGTTTAAATGTTTTAAATCACGCATTTAACTATTTGTTATTAAAACTATTTAGATGCTGTAATGCTCAGTTACTGGGGAGATCAAATTCCCAGGATCAAATTGGGGAATGAGGAATTCAAATATTAGTTTAGTCTACTGCAATATATGCAAAATGTTTGTTTGTTGCCTATGGAGGGATGACATACAGCAAAACCTGTCATTTTTTTTTTACAAATATTATTTTTGTAAAATCTCTTGCCAAACTCCCATGGATCCATTTTATTTCCCACCAGGGCTTTTTTAATACGTTTGTTTTTTGTCTTTTTACTTTGTTTCTTCTGTCAGTGCTTTAAAAAAAAAGACGTGAAAGTTTATGTTTTTTACAAAACCAAGTATTTCGATCGAGATTTTGATGAGCTCTTTCACATGACATACTCCATTTTTCAAAATACAAAGCCACCTGATTTAATGTTTCTAAAAGTGTTTTAAAAAGTGTTTTATTTTTAAATGGTTTGGCTTTGGGCAACAAAACCAACTAGGCAATAATGGATGGTTGTTTTAAAAAAGTTTTGATGATCAATTGATCTCTGCAGTATGCACCCATTTAAAAAAATGTAATAGCGCCGGCTTTTGCGCCGCCACTGACATACAACACCTAAAGGCAAAAAAAAAACCAAGTTGTCTCAGAAGAAATGTGAAAAAATGCTAATGGAAATGCGTTTTTTCTTCTTTTTTTTAATGCATTTTTGGCCCACTTTTTCATTTTTTTTCTGAATTTTTTACAAAAAAAATAAAGTAAAACCTAAAAATAAAAATCGGCGGTTCCAAAAAGCAATTTAAACCTAATGCGCGCGGTCTCCTGAGACAAACTTGTTTTTTTTTTGTCTTGTGAATACTATATGCTTTGGTCTCTCTGATCCTGTGTCACACTTGTTTTTGCCTTTTGTTTCAGCCTCCTCTCCCCGTTCTGATTAGGCAAACTAGTCAGGTACCATGGGGCCCCCACCCAAGTTCGAGATGCATGTAGAGTTAACATCTCGAGTTAGCCAGAGGAATTGCACCAAAATCACCAAACAAAGCCACCATTGTGCCACGTGAACCTCGAGACAAAGCTAACCAGCAGCTGCAGCCTACAAGTAAAACAAAAAAAGAAGTCACGTCGCCAGCTAATGAAGAACAGGATCCCCGAGGAAATATGCTGCAATAAAGAGAGATGGAACGAGTAAGAAGTGCTATGAAACGTCTTGAGACAACTGAAAGAGATGCATTCAAAAAATAGCAGCAATTAAGAAGAGCAGATATCGGCAAGAATAAGAAAGAAGAAAGGAGGCAAAAGCTAAAGCTATCCGGAGAGCAGAAGGACAACCAAGGAAAGCATTCGAGGATTTAGCGCTGACGAGGGAAAAAGCAAAATACAAGAAAAAAACGAGGAGGGATGCCGGTCAGATGAAAAGAAGAGAGCCGACAAAGAGAAAGAAAAGCAATCAAAAAATCGCTGAAAAGAAGTTACGCTGAAATGGAAATGAGAAAGGAATTAGCAGATGGTGCGACGCTCTGCTGGTGAGGGAAACAGTGGTACGTGAAGGGTGCAGTGTGTGCAAAGGGCAGTGAAGATAGCGATGGTGTACCAGTGGCAGGGGAAGATAGCGATGGTTTGTTTGTACAGTGGCAGTTAGTTGACGGTAGCTGTGGGGAAACAGTGTATGGCCGTTGAGGGTTAGCAGTGGTGAACCATTTGGCAGTTGAGGGTAGCAGTGGGAAAATCAGTGGCAGTTGATGGTTGCAGTGGTGAACCAGTGGCAGTTGACAGTTGCAGTGGTGAACCAGTGGCAGTTGACGGTTGTGGTGGTGTTGAATCAGTGGCAGTTGATGGTTGCAGTGGTGAACCAGTGGCAAGGTTTACGCCACATCCACAAAATGCAGCAAGAAGGAAAAGATTGTCAAGATTAAAAAAGTCCAATGGATTCTTTCTCTAACAGCAGTCCTGAACAGTATGGCATGAAATGATGCTAGACTAGCAAATACCCAGTCACCATCTAAATGGCGCCTTACGGAGAGCTGGTTGGAAAAGCTAGGCAGATTTGTTGAAGCGAGAAAGCTTGAGGAGGAGCTCAGATATTGTGTCCAATGAAGTAAGAAATCGTGGCACAAGTCTAGCCATTGCCCTGCACCAGTTGAAAGACAACAAGCTACAACGCTATGCCAGCAAGCGATCGAACGTCAATAGAAAGGCCATTCTGAAGAAGATCAAGAAGAAACGGGGGACGCAAGCCACTTCCCATTGACACAATCAAGAAGTTCCATGACTTTCTACGAAAGCCCTTGCTCAGCCGATGCCGGAAAAGCGATTGTGCTCAAGAAAAACCCAGAAAGCCGCGAAATGATTCTTACGAGACCAATCAAGCAGAATCTCATGCACAATTTAAGAGGAATTACACAGGATATCAAATGATCCGAGACACAGTTTTTTGATTCATCGCCCCACACACGTAAAGACGTTCAAGCAAGCGAAAGTATGTGGCTGCACATGGAAATGTGCGAGGAGAACATAGAAAACCTGAAAATAAATGTTCTGGACCAACACTTAAACATGGCTGGACAAACGAATTTAAAGGAATGAAAGACAACTATTAAAAGCTGTGTCGTAAACAATTGGTGTGTGACAAAGGAGGACGGCATACCACAACTGAAGTTGCATCACACAGACAGTGTGTAAGGATGAAGTGCGGGGGGTACACAACATCCCAAACAAAACGCCTGTCTCAGTCCAGGTCTAAAAACTCTCAAAACCGACCGGTCAATTGGAAGAGGTGGGGTCTGATAGAGTACGAGTATGTTAATGGATGGAAGAAGATGACAAAAAGAAAAAGGGATGACATCAAACCAGGAACGGGCACGAGTTACTGCAGAGTTAGTAATGGTAGTAGAATAGGACCCAATTCTCTCATATTTAACTGGAGATGGCAGGCACATCATTTAAGAGCTATAAGGAATACCTTCCTGCAAAGGGGGGTGCCTCTCGTTTGGGATGGATTTGCTGAAAACTTTACGTGCTTTTACAAAGCCGAAGCACGAAGCTGCTATTGGGTCGAGACCAAAGTGACCATTACATCAGTTGTAACATACTATGCGTGCCAAGAGCCAAATTGTAATAAGCATGTGTCCGAGTCCATTGTGTTTATCTCTGAGGATAGGAAGCACGAGCTCTTTGATGTGTCCACCAATACCTGAATTGGTACGATAATTTACAACAGAAGAGGGGATTGCAGGATATTGACATGGTTGAGGATTAAGTCTTTTAAAGGGAAAAGTCATGATTCTGAATATTTGGAACAATGTGGTATGGATGAAAGCTTAAGTACGTAGATTACATATAAATCAAAATAATTTGTTGGAAAAATGTCCACATTTGGTGAGTTTTTGCCCTTTAATTTTCCACCAATAGCTTACTCGAAACGATTCCGACAAAATCCACATCGCAGGCAAATGGTGAAGTCAAAGTGATGACAGCCATTAATTTACGTCGCTTGTGACCATCATATCGCAGTGTGGCCACTTCAATAATAATTAAAACACAACGAAATGAAACCAAAAGTCATTCTGTAACTTATGTTCAAATTTTAGTATAATTTCATAATCCATCAATATTATTACAGTGTCAGCAAAAATAAACAATTCGAGTCAACACGATGTTGTGGACAAAGTTACCCAAAAATGACCCCTACATGACTTTGACCCCAAAATGCCCCCTCGAAAACGTGACCACACAACTCGTACAGCAAAACTACCTCCATACAAATTACTCATATCCATACGTAAAAAAAAAACACACCACCCCTGCACGGCAAGTACCCAAAATGACCCCTGAATGACTTTGCAGAGCTGCAAACATTGAGATTTGGGAATCGGGGAGAGTTGATTAGAATCAGGGAGATTTAAACAAAAAAATTGCGAGCATTTCAGGGTAATACCTAGACCTCAAGAGGGATACGCCAGGGATATCTGTCTGAAATATCAATTTGAAAGCTTCCACATGTAGGAACTGTCAGTAGGGAATTAGTCCATTGGAGTCTTTTTTAAGAATGGGACATGAAAAGGTGAAGTACAAAGCAACTTGAAAGGTTAGTAACTTGAACACGGAGCAGCTACATATAGAACTGCATCATGAGACGAGCTCTTAAAATAAAGCTTTCCCGAAAAAAGACAGGGCTTGCGCCGTCTGACAGACACCATTTAGGAGTTTCAGTGGGAACAAAGTCCCAAAACCAGGCACTAAATGAATTATACTATAACATCTTATTGCATTAATAGCAATGGTGGAGCAATATTCAAAAAAACAAACAGCAAATCACATCAGGTTCATATCGTGTAAGTGACTATCCCTTGGCACCATGGAGTTAATTGTAAAACACTTAGACACAGAATAGCCTAGTAAGCGTTAAATGGTATTAAATATAAAATATTGCTGTGCTGGTCCATCAAAAAGTCGGGAGACAAGGCGGTTCTCGAACGCACGTGTCGCCTGGTTGGCGCGATCAGGTGCTTTATGAGGTTGCAAGGATGATCGAAGGAGCAAACAAAATGGACAAAGTTCTGAAAGTAAATCGGGATAGGGTTTAGCCAGCAGAGCATTGAAAATATATTATTTTGAAAATCCTAGAAGTAGACGAGTAATTGAAAAATATTGACGCAAATTCGAAAAAAATCGTGACCATTTAAAAATGGCTGCTAAACAATATGTTTTGCTCTATCCTGGCGGTACACTCGATTATTTTCATTAGGACCTAATGTGCTAAATAAGGAGAAGAAGAAGACAAACTGTCTTTCGCCATATTTTGGTCAAAGGGTAAACGGAGATGCACTATATATTATACAAGTAGGAATGTTGGCATTTGGTGAGAGCACATTGGAACTTATTTTGGCTTTGGTAAGAGAAAATATTAAACAATCTTGTTATTTGGTAAGAGCAATTGCTATTCCATTTTGGTGATAAGAAAATATAGATCCTTGTGCCAATGACACAGATACGTAACATTATGATACATGTTTTTTGAGGCCACATGCACTCAATTTCTACATGCATTTCTTTATATTAAATTTGTAGAGAATCAGGAAAATATGTTTGGTCGACCGAATTACCTGCATGTGGCCTGTTGGAAAAAAATGTCCCATGTGCGAGTAGCACACATTTTATAACATGTAGTAAGTGAGATGTCATTTAATTATTATATCACTGTATTTTGAACACTTAGTGAACTGTGCAGTACTGTTAATCAGACTGTTTCGTGCATACTCGATAGGTCATTTTTAATAGATTTCAAAGTCTAGAGAGGCAGGTCACCATATTTATGTTCACCAGAATAGTTTATCTTTTAACACAGAATTTTGGTAGTTGGGGATCTTACTCTTAGTAACAAAATAAATAAGACAAGTACTGTATCAAATGGTGATTGAAAATCCTTACTTGGACTAATTAATGTACATATGTAGTTCCTCCACCTTGGATGAAGATTTTTATTGTTGTTTTATTCCCAACCAATGGTTTGTGATCACTGAAGTATGACTCTAGAATACCACATCCCAGCCGGAGATTAGGGGTGTTGGGGTAAGATGTGATCGTTGTTGTCCGGTTCTCAGTTGTGTACCCATCAATTACTTGGTGATAGTTGAAAGTGTCGAGGAAGGGGAAGTGTGATATATTTCCATCTTGGATGGTCATGAATATTGACAATTGAAGTCCCAAATTTAGTATTGTGGTTGTGCCAGGACATGTGGGCGGGGCTGGTCAAACCGAGTCGATGTTGGCACCTTGTCTGCAGCGGTACAATTGGGGGCGATAAACGGCTACAATTTTAGTCGGTGGGAAGAATGATTGATCTTCAAATACTGTGATTCTATTCCAAGGAGCATTGTAGACTTTGGTGGGCATTGCAGGAAAGGAATGGCTGCCGAATATAGATGGACCTGGTACCCATGGTTTGGACGATAATCCTTGGTGTGAAGGTACAAGCAATATTGTGGAAGGCTGAAAAAACTCTGGAATACTGGTCACAGATGAGTTGTCATTACATGCAAACCTGTTATGAATAAATCAGGAGATCTGCTGCAGGAATGTTGAAGTCATGCCGTACATCTAGGATATATTGTGTATGGACCGGGCATTGTGAAGATGATTGTAAGCAACATCCCTGCTCTCTGCTTAGACTTGTAAGTGTGGAAACTATTACTTTTCGTAGCTCTGCCATCCCAGTTGGACTTGAGGGTAAACAGTATCTTGGGTAGGTAGTGACACAATGTGCAGCTTGTCTATGGTTTGCACTCGGCTTAATGCCACATAGTGAATACAGTGTTTTCAGGTTGGTTGACGATCAACAAACGGCACAAGACAGTGTATATCCTGAGACCACTGTGAGCTGTGTTTTTTAGAGGGCAAGACGGTCTTAATGGGAATGGTGTACGCCTCATGAAACTCGCATGCTTGATGGGGAATGTGCGGGGGTTGTGCAGGTTCAATGGTGTCCAATCATGTTTGAATGCCTTGTATGTTACAGATTGTTTTTGTGTTTCTTGTGTTTTTGTTCTGTTTTGACCATGATCAGGGTTTTGTCAAATTTGAGCCAAACCACCTGTGACTTGCTCCGTGATGCTTTTGTTAGAGTGCTTCTTTCAGGATTGCCGCTTGGCGCATTTGCTAATCATCTTCCACATCCACATTTAGAGCAAATCCTATTTCTGTTAACAATAGCAAGGTATTATCATTTAGAGGAGTGCATGGTTTTGTTGGATCTGTTGGTACATTCGGCAAGACCGGTTTTATGGTAGTTAGTTGTGGGGACATTGCTTCAATGCACACTGTCTTGTGCTGCTGTGATGATGCTAGCTGTTTGCGCACGGTCATACACCTCTTTGTAATACTGCTCTACATGGCATTTTCAGGGTAGAGTCTGGGTGCTGCATTGATGGGAGGCATCTGGCGAAGTAACTTTGTCTTTAGTAGGTTGAGTCATTCCTGTGTGTATGTGATTTCCTTTATCGGAGGCGATGTTTAGCAGTGCAGCAAATTTTGGCATTATCTTGATGGACCTAATTCATAGTTGTCAGCTCATCGGATATGAAAGTGAGTGCCTAGATTTGTAGCCAAGATGCCATAGTTGTCTGCTTGACGTGGTCTGCTTAAAAACGAATCATCACAAAAACAGGACGTAGTTGATTACCAGGTCTCCCACACAGATGATACTAACACCACCGAAGGCTTTGGAGTGGGACTCATAGTTCTTGCAGACGTTTGTGGATGAAAAGTAGCATTATTGGCACCAACCATCGAGATTCATCTATGATTGACAAGATTCACTTACCCAGTTGCAACTAAAGTATTGGCTGGTCAGTGGTTAATTGGTTACTAAAACCAATCTTTGTGCACTGGGATCTCAGCATGTGTGGATGGTACTGCCCTTGATGTTGTATGCAGCTTAAAGAGGAGGCTAGCATCATGATGTACGTATCACCAAAGTCCTGCCCACTTCGGGAATTGTAATACTTGAGGCAGGCCTGGTATATTGCGGTTTTTTGTCAAGTGTGATTTTACTACTTGCACTCCACTCAAAAAAATCTGACCAAAGAGAACAAAAAGGGAAAAGTAACAGTCAATGTAAATTGAATGAGAGGTTTTTCTTACTTATTTTAAATATGTTTCATGAATAACTTTCCTTGAGGTGATTTTGAGCTGAGTGCGAGCGAACTCAATGGCAAATGAGGTCCATACAACATGGAGTTGGGCCTTCCACTAATATATTTATATTGTGCGTATCAGCCTATCAGGTACCTGATTTCACAGCTATTTTACTCTGTGTGTTTCAAGAATGCCTGATACTTCTATTTACTCACTTATAAGTTCCACAATATTTCTCCTTCCACTTTTAAGCATGATATATGGTTTATGATGTCATGCTTTTTACCTTATTAATAGAAGGGCAAAACTCCAGCCTCACAAAATGTCCTCTAGAATTGCGGTGAGATGTACAAATTAATGTAATTTATATCACAATAATGCTTTTAGTTTTTGTACTTCCTGAAAAGAGTAAAATCATTTCATATTTTTCTTAATAACTCAAACATTTTTGATGGAGTTGAGCCCTTCCTTTAGTTAGGTATTCAATTGCACAAGTGGGCATTTCGGAATGAATTTACATTTTCAACTCCTTCATGAACATGCCATATACATACCTGTAGATAGGTTCATCTTGAGTCTTGATTGAATGGAGTACATCGTAGAAAAACAACATCTGTTCCTTATTAAGGCTCCGTACTAGCGTTAGGTACTCTTGGTTGTCCATTTCGTGAGGTGCTATTTCTGGTGGTGGTGGTTGTGATGGGCCTAATCCAAGATCTTCACCGAGGTCATATGCATCCTGTGACTCCTTTGGCAGTGGTTGTAAACATGGATACAGGTTAGCTGGTGTTGGTTCAATCAATGCATCCTCCTCTTCCATTTGTTGTACTGCAGGTGCTAATTGTGCCCAGTTGTCTTCTAGTACCTCTTGGTCTTGCAGAGCTTCTTGAGCTGCATCAATTTCTGTTGCACATGGCTCAAAGCGATTCTTGTTGGCAGTATTCAAAGCCTCAACCTGTTTAGAATATAGAATGTAAATAATAATTGTTAAGTCATTATAATTTTGCTTTTATTTAATTCCTACTTGCAGTTACTTAAATATGTTTTAACACAGTCATGGTTCAATGTCACGGTATTATGATTACAGTTATATTGCAATTGGTAAACCTTTTAAAATATTGTATTAAATTGTGATATGACAAGAATTTGAAATTGCTGCTTATAGAAAGAACTCTTTATAGTTATAGACAAGGTAGTTTATGCTAGGTTAGTGTGCAATAGGATGGATATCAGAAGATTTTCATTGATTAGGTTTGAAAACACTGATTACTAAGATTCTGTACTGCATATAAGTCCATTCATTACAGCCAAATTTGATCATATGTTAAGCCTAATTCACAAGTATTCAAAGACAAATATAAATAAGCTTCCATGCATTTTACACATTTCAAATTTGAAAGACCAGTAATTAGGAAAAACTGACATAGATTGGGTATGATTAAGTATATCTCTTCAATTTGAAAGAGTCTTATGATATGACTCGGCAACTGTCAAGCATAACAACCTAATGCTACGTCATAGATCATGTTGATGTCACATAAGACTGGATATTGATCAAAGGGCAACTTTCTGATACCCTCAAGACTAGAGGACAAGATTATCATCTGCGACATCATCATAATCTGTGACATCACATTAGGCTGTTAACATGTAGGTGGGTCACATCAATAACATCCGCTGCAAACGGGACTGCGGGTCGTGTCTGCGGAAGTACTCCGGTGAGTGCAAATTCATGTTAAGTTTAAATTTCCTACATTTGCCATTTTTGAGTTTGTTGCAAATGCAGTTTTCAAGCACATTTTTGAAGGGTTGTTTGGTAATTTCGTGAGTGGGTATTATTAGGGGTCGTACTTCATTTATTCCACAACATATTTCGCTTGCGTACCATTCTTTAAATGTGTTCTATAGCGGGACGCTCGGGTCACACTGACATTTAACAAACGGGAGGTGAAAAAATCCTAACCCAGCTGAGGATTGAATTCTGGGCACATCAGTACTGGTCCTGGTGAACTATCCACTGTACCCATACTGGGGTTTTTTAGTGGTATTTCGGAAATCTTCCCTCTCACCTCCTAGTTTTATATGCAGTTTGCCCGAGCATTTAATGAAACTTAATTCGTTGTATCTTTCAGATCCTGTGTAACATTTGTGCTTCACATTGTCTTATTTCATTATCATGGCGTAGTGGATAGGCGAATCCTTCAATTCCATAAATATTAAGGTTGACAGATTGGTACATAAAATAAAAGAAAATAATTAAACCTGTTCATAGCGTTGCTGGTAGGAAGAACAGTCACCAAGTAATCAATATCTTCGTCAGCCAGGGTGTGTATAAGCATCAGCACATCTCTCGGTAGTGGCCTTTTCAGGTTCAGTTTCCTTGTTGAAGTGCACTGATCTGATTATCCTGGTGTGGCACGTCTTTTTGGCACAGAATTTGTGACCTTGATTGACCTTCAGTTGGATTCTCAAATGTGGTAGAATGGATGGAGCTGCATGTACTGGTTAATCCTTGCCAGATCAGCCTGTTGTGTTGCCATTGTATGAGGAATCATCTTCTTCTTCAATTACATCATCTGTTCATGAAGGTATCCACTTAGTTGTTTTGTTAAGCACCTCGATCTGAGTTATGATTGGCAACTTGGTCCCTAATAAGCAGCATATTCTGCTAATGTGGTTGCATCTAACTAGATGGTCTAGATTGGTACCTTGTAATGATGTTAGTTGCTGTAACTTTTTCATCTCATCCTTCATGGCTTGCAGCTGTTCCATCGCTTTCAGGAGAAATACTCTCTCTTCTGGTGGGCTTGTATTGATGAAAATAACATCTCTAGATGATTTCCTCATGGGTAATTGAAGAAGTATGTAGACAGCCTCTTGAGCACTCATCTCAACACAATTCAAGAATTTATTGCCAATTGTGCGGACCTGTTGCCGAATATCCATGTCTCCTTGCTGTGCTTGTTTACATGCTTGTCTGAGTATGAGACTCATACCTTTGCTCGATTTGGATATATATGACGCTACGTATACAGCACATGCATATGTATCCAATATATATTGAAGATCCATATTTGCTCTCCGGGCAAGTAGACCGCTTCTGTTGTAGTTGTTTACCCAACATTCATTTGTACGACGCTGAAGGAAAACAGTAGGAGTCTTCAGACCAGACCTGAGCGCAAGTATGTAGTCATCCTCTGACATGTTGAGATCTTTAAGGAAGTCATCAAAGGGAATCACATCAGGTTTGTTTTTCAGCTTTTCAAGGTGGGCATGAATGGCTTTCAGCTGGGTCTTCAGTTGCTTCTTGGTAGCTTCTGATGTGCTTTCATCCAGTGGCCGTAGGATCATTGTGTGTCGCATTGGTGGTTTGGCAAAATCAAATCGACACCGCTGCTTCTTGTGCTTTCTACAAGTGTGAGAATGTCGATGATTCTGGTAGGCCACTAGTTGTGCCAACTCCTTGTCCTCTTCTTCTGTAGGTTTGTAGCATGTGATGAGGGTATCGATGTAGGCCACAATCTCTTCATCTGGTTGCTGTCCATATACAGGGGCTCCTTTTATCCAAATGAGCATGTGAATATGTGGTGATCCACGCTGTTGAAACTCAACCCGATAAAAGAAGTCTTGCATATGTCCAAGCGGGGAATTGTGGCTCTGAAGGAAGATCTTGAGGTATTGTTGTACTTGGTAATCGAAGTGTCGTGCACAGGTGACTGGATCACTTTGTATTAAACGGGACTTGTCCTGCCAGGAGAGGTTCTGGAGCTCTTCATCTGTGTATGTCTTCTTATCAACAAGTTCACCCAATATCCTCAAGAGATGAAGCCATCGTGTCTCTGCAGCCGATAGAGTGTGGAACAATGTAGCTGGACCCAACTGCCTAATCATTGCGAACAGATCTTTCTTGGCTTGCTCAAAATATGGTGGGGACCCTCTCAATGTTTTGAGGAATTTGAACCCTTCATCCAGCTGAATCAGTGAGTTGATCGCACCTTTCTCTTTAATTTCACCTGCTGTGATAATGCCTTTTTTTTTACACTTTCTGATGGCGAGTTGCGTCTTGTCTAGCAGGTGCTTCATCTGTAATTTTTTGGTCTTAAAAAACAGATTGTCTACACTCTTGGCTGCACGTCTATCAGAGCGACGAATTTCTGATTTTGCAATTTCGCTGTAATACACAGGCCTCTGTCTCTCTGAATTATCAGGTCGTTGTTGTCCAGCAAATATACCTGGAAACTCAAGTTCCTCAGAATGTTTATCTTTAAAAACACTAAGAGGAACATGACCTTCTCCAGGTGCAAGGTTGTATACTGCTGCTTGGTCTTCATCTTCAATAAAATGTGGTGCTGTCAGCATGGTATCTAATGTACCTGCACAATTGTCATCATCATCAGCATCGTCATCACTGGAATCTGGCCTTGCATCATCGTTGGTATCTGGGTTGGTTTGCATTATCACTGTCATCATCACCTAATATAATTGTCTTCTCTCCATTCGGGATTGAATGTGATGTTAAGTGCCTGTAACATTGCCATTATCTTGATCAACCAATTGCTGCTTATCCCTTCACCTGTTTGGGCGAACATTTTGTGAAAGCACATGATGATCATATGAGACATTTTTTGCGCTTTAATTTGATGTGTATCGTTGAGGTATCACTTCTTTTGCAGTCGTGGAGGGATTTTACAGGTGGGACATAATGAGCATGGCACATTAACAATGTTTCCTCGCATTTTATATTGTCTGCCCTTGTGCTTCCATTATTTGCATAAAAGGAATTCTTGGAGACACAAGTCGCAATTCTAATTGGTGGAGAGCTTGTAAAAGAGGAATGAAAAAAGTGTTGGAAATTCCATACCATTGTGAATTGAACATTGGTGGACATGGTTCTTACTCAGATGACGCTTACATGTGCTACAAAGCCCTCTTTCCATCACACTAAAACATTCCTGAGGGCATGGCTGGAGGTGTGATGGCAAGTTTTTCTGCAGATGGCCTACAGATGTGGACACTATGCTTGTAGAGAGTTGATCACACGATGTGCAAATGTACAACGGGCCTTCTTCTACTGCTTGATGGAAGTGTACTAGTATATCATCAAGAGATTGTTGTGGACATGTTCCCACTTTTCTTTATTTTTTTTCTTTCTTTTTCAGTGCTCTATATGCAGGATCTTTCTCCCGCTTGTTTGGTGTGCCGTTCCTTCTCTCGGGAATGCAGGTCCTTCTCTTGGCCTTTCTCTTCTGTTGTTCTTTTTTGCTGTATAGAATGTATTCTTTCTCGCCGCTTGTTTGGTGTGCCGGTCCTTCGCTCTGTAATCCGGGTCTGTGCGCCTTGGATTTTTCCTCTTCTGTTGTTCTTTTTCTCTAGTTCAGGGTCTTTTCTCTTGGCTTTTCTCTCTGTTGATTCTTTTGTTGTATATAATGTATTCTTTCTCCTCGGCCGCTTGTTTTGGTGTCCGTTCCTTCTCTCTAATGGCATCCTCTTTTTGTCTTGTGCTTTTCTCTTCTGTTTTTCTTTTGCTGTTATATGAATGGATTCTTTCTCGCCGCTTGTTTGGCTGTGCCGTCCTCTCTCTGTAGGCAGGGTCTGTTCTCACTTGATTCTCTTCTGTTGTTCTTTTTCTCTATAAGGCAGGGTCTGTTCTCTTGGCTTTTCTCTTCTGTTGTTCTTTTGTTGTATATAATGGATTCTTTCTCTCTCCGGCCCAGCATTGATTTTGTGCCTTTCCTTCTCTCTATAGGCCGTCATGTGGTCTTGTGGCTTTCCTCTGCTGGTGTTCTGTTGCTGTATCTAATGGCAATTCTTTCCTCGCCGCTTGGTTGTGTGCCGTTCCTCTCTCTATATGCAGGGTCTTTTCTCTTGGCTTTTCTCTTCTGTCTTTCGTTTCCTGGTATATACTGGGTCCTTTCCTCCTTTTTCTTCTCTCACTCTTGCTCTTTCGCTCTATAGAGGGTTTGTTCTTTGTTTCTGTTAGACATGGGGATTGCTGTTCCTTTGTCGGGTGTGCTCGCATTTTGTCCCCTTGTTGTCCGTTGATGTGGATGGAAGTTGTGAGGACGCCGGTGGCACAGAATGTGGGGGTTCATGAGGGCTTGTAGATGTTGCCGGCTTCTGTTTTTTTTGTGTTTGGATATGGAAATACGTTGCAAGCGGCATCATAGCAACTAGGGGAACACGTGGACATTGCTGCAATAATCTCCCTGAGCACTAGATTTCTAACTGAAGCGGCAAGGGCTTGAGATGGCGTTACCCTTGTAACTGGTAAGCATAATAAGTTTTACAGCAATATCCGTGCACTCAACATTCCGTGTAAATTTTATAAAACTGTGACTGTCAAAGATGAAGTATTTTTGGAATTTGTGTAAACAGTAACCCCATGGTGTAACTTGGGTCGCTATTGCCAATGGTTACAAAAATAGTAGACTCCATAGCACAGCTTTCTTGGAGTGCATCCATCAAAGAATGCTGTGCTGCCATTGGGTTACTAACATCTATAGAAAGTCCACCAGTCAGTGATGCCCGAGACTGCAGTTGATATGTGGTTCCAGTTATTTCAAAGTACTCTGGCAGGTTCGAAATGAACAGATAATCATGGCTATGTTGAAGACAGGTGTACAAGTGGCTCCATCTTGCATGATGTGATTCATCTTGGCTGTATCCCATGTGTTTGGATTGGTGTGTAGGGATTGCACAAAAAATGATAATACATTACATGTGCACTGTCGTCCACTGGCTGTCCCATATTGTAAATCTCCTTGGTGATAATCTGCCCTTGTTACAAGGGTAGACTGTGCTGCCCGTACCCTCTGCATAATTTGTCGCCTGTCAGAAGTCCTCTGATGTACACTTTTTTTCTTAGTGCGCATGGTGATAATACTCAGATGACCAATTAGACCTCAAAATAAGATGTTGATGATTGTTGCATGTAGATGAATACTGCAAATAAATAAATATTGCATCTGGTAATATATTTTGTCTTTAGGTATTGTTTGAAAATACATATAGGCAGTCTGTTAAAGCTAGAGAAAATAACAATTGTGATATCTGTGGGTGCAATTATGGATTTTTGTCATTTACAGTGTATTGTGTTTTTTGAAAAATCTCAAAGGATGACATATTGTCATACTTTGAAAACACTTAATTTTGCGAGGTACATGTACATGTATTTAATTTTGCGAAAACCTCAAAGTTATGAAATTATAAACCGGCAAAATAAAATGGATCTTTTAAAGTAAACAATTAAGGCGGTTCTCAAACTGCTAGTGTCGCCTGCTTTGCAATTATCTGAGACCAGCAAGTTTAAGCCTAATTACATGTGCCAATTACATTTGGGAATCGTTTCACTCAAATTTAGTCTGATTGGAAACATGAGAATACCAAGTTTAAACCCAATGTGATAAACATTGAAATTTCATTTAAAAAATTAAGCAAATTAGCTCATTAATAGCCTTTGACCTTGATCTTTGATGACTTAGCCTACCTCAAAATTAACAAATACCCCAAAGGAATAAGGCAACAATCATGATACTGTCGCAAGATAGAAGAGGTCATGATTACCGCCGGATCTCTGTCCCTTTAAGCTCGTGTGATCAAAATTTTATGACAAGAAATCAGTTCCAAAGACCTTAGTTGGAGGAAAAATAAGTTCCCGAGATCATACTTTTGACACAAAAAATCAGTTCCGAAGCCCCTATTGTTGGACAACCTGTATGGCACATACCTACCAAAAAATGTGTGAGCACCCCCCCCCCCCAAAAGTGGGAACAAGAAAAAGGAAAAAAAGTGGGGGCAAATTCGTTAACTTCTAGGGGGTGTTAAGCAACCTATAGCCAATTTTGATTGATTTTGATTTTGGGCGACTTTTTGTCAATTTGGGCGACATTTCAGGGCTGATTACCGCGACTTGGGCTGAAAATTTTTGGCAACCCCGATCACTAATGGGTGATAACCATCGTGGTACAATAGGGGCTGGGCTGGTTCACCCTCCATTTATACTAGCTCCATGTTTAAACAGTGTTGTTTCTTTACTTAATTGATATAGATTTTTTTTTTAACCCAGCTTCCAAACTTAACAGTTTTACATTGACTTGTACACAGCAATTGTCAAATTTGCTAAATGTAAATCCATGCATACATATGTACATGTATGGTTTATTAAATTTTCTAATTGCATGGCCCCTTCAAACTAGCAAAAAATAATCCTCATGAAATACTACTCAGAAATATTCAGCCCTGTAAAAATATTGGGCACAGACCTGCTCCCATAAACTAGACAATTTGTACAAATTCAAAGCTGCATATCTGACAAATCACAAAATCAAACAAGACAGTCTTTAATATATTGTTTGAACAGACATACTGATAGCTCAATAACTTTAACCTCATACATATTCATTGCTTTGGGTCATGACATACGAAAATGCCAAGCAAATAAGGCTCTAATAAAAACAGAATAAAATCGGACCACATTGAGAATTAGGTTTTGTATCAATAAAAGATTTTCACACAGTCCACAATGCACTGTTTGTAGCTCGTAAGAAACAGCTGAGGGAAGCAATGATTGTCGGTACTTTCCATTCAAGGCCTGGTTATACTGACACAGGTAGGTGTTGATTGAATCTATTATTGTTCCTGTGGGAGACGTTTGACCATAACTTGTGTTAAAAAACAAGCTTGACAATCAATTGAACGTTTAGTGTGGGCAGACTGGGATGCATTGTGGGATGCTGGAAAATATTAGACTGTGGATGTATCAATTACTCTGATACCAGAAAAAAATGTAGAAATGGATTTTTTTTTGGAATATAAAATAAAATATGAAGAGATGTTCAAAAAATGAACGACAAATATTGTTTTTTGATTACATTTTGAATTTAGGAAAGCGGATTACACAGACTGGCCAAGAGATTCAGTTTCAGATTAATTTTAGAGAATGTACAAATAAGAATCATGTTAGTTTTTAAATTGTAGTAATATGACATTAACATAGTTAATATGTTGAAATTTATACTAATCCTCATGGATAATAACATCAATGAGCAACACAGTCTGCAAGATTTGTATCTGATATCTAGGAAAACATGCATAATGATGTTATACCCAGGATGACTTCGCATAAATTCAAATATCTATATGACTGGAAACCAAAGGTGGCCACTCAGGTGCTAAGGACAGTGGCCAGGTCAGGTAATTCAACTAGTGACTTTCCATTTGAAACTCTAGTTTTAAGCATATGTGCAATGTGTTTTTTAAAAAAAAAGGAGGGGGGGGGGGGGCTGAAGTGGAAAAGGTGATTTCCAAAGCGTTACAGCACTTGGCCTTCATATTCGGTGTGAGAGAGATTATATAACTGATGGTAACCAATAAAAATGGCAAATTTTACATTTTTGAATTTTTGATTTGATTTCTTGATTTTTAAAAGGGTGACCTTTCTTGGCAGTCTGTTTCAGTAACAGTTGCCCTATTGTAACCAAACTTGTGTGATGACAACATGTATATGAATTTGTACAGAGCCAAATTTAACTTGAATGTTAAATACGCGAAGAGAGAAAGAAATGACACGAAAAAAATAACAAACACAAGTGCTTATTTTAGGAAAAAAAGTATTAAAAATGGTTCGTTTCATGGTTACCATTACTTAATCAAAATTTCCTCTGTAAAAAATCTGGACATAACATAAATTGACCCAGATTCCAAATTTACGCTCAAACGGCAATTGCATTACTGAAAACATTGCGCGCACTTATCAAGAACGGCAAATCGCACATGCCTAAAATATCCATTTTAAATCTACGAAAACACTGAATATTTGTAAATTATGCTGAAGATATGCAGCTAAATTAAACTTTTAAAAAGCTCACTAAAATGTGCAGCAATATTTACAAAGTATATCATCAATGGAATGAATATAAAATGGCTTCATTTTCTTGTAGATTTATATTTTAGTGGCAATTTTTTTAAATATCACGCCCTAACAACAATTAAAATACAAAAGAAATGTACTGCATACTTTTGTATTATAGGAAGATATATATGTGGCTTACAGTTTTGCATTAACCTTTTCTGATATGATAAGCCGTACTCTGGCAACCCATATTGATTGAACCAATAATAAAAAGCAATTTAAGCTCGATTCAATGTTTGTTATACTTAAAAGTCTTCAAAAAGGTTGTCCAAACTCCAAATTCACCAAAAGACGACTTCAGCCCCACCCTTAAACCTGGCCTGGCACAATTTGGCAGCCAACTTAGATAATTCAAATGGTCACATAGTCAAACTGAATTAGCCATGTACATCAATAATAAATTGCTATTTACATGTTAAATAATGGAATATTTTATAATACTACTCTGTTTTTTCATGGATCATCAAGGCTGTAATTGAGTCCAACAATCTGCCATCATTTCTTCTATAATGGAAGTTCATAAAATGAACTAAAAATTAGAAAAATTAATCAAAAGTCAAAATTTAAAAAAGGTAAAAAAAATAAAAAAAATAAAAAAAATAAAAAAAATAAAAAAAATAAAAAAGTCAGGCCAAAAAAAAAACAAGACCAATGTGTTGTTCACTGTGTATTGTATAGCACTGTGTATAGTAATGGTCAAAGAAATCTAATGCTGGACAGAGGAGAGGAGGGACTTGAGATGTATTGTATATGTAATTAGATGATAAGAATGGTTTACACTGCACCGCAGGGGTGACAAGATTACAGCTCTGTTTCAGGCAACAGAACATTTTAACAGTTATTCCATAAATGCTATGAATAATGTAATATAAAATAATTTACATTGAATATAAATATTTATGATAAAAGCCAGTAGAGATACTTCCTGATAAAACTGATTTGCACAGCAGCAAGTGTGTGTAAGGTTGAATCTCACAGTTGAATCTCTCAAAAATGCCAACATTATTGTGTCATATAAAACCCCGATTAAGAAAACAGAAATAAAATATGAACCAAAAAAATATATTTTATCAAACTTGTCTCCCAGTCAAGTATACCATATGTTCCCTTTACCCCCCACTACTCTGCACCCCTTCCCCAGAATTCTCAAAATCCACCCCGGACTCCACTCATACCCTAGATGCCACCTCATACCCAGACTCCACCCCAGACTCCACCTCCTTACCCTTACCCTTCAGACCCCACCAATACCCAAAAAACAACACTCCATAGTTCTTACCACAACCCCCCCATACCCCTGGATCCCCCAAACAGAAGGTAAAAGGCCCCTGGGACCACCCCATACCCGGGACCCACCCCACCCACGTCTGCGCATGCATACGCACACGTGCGCACGTCAGCGCCATGCAGACGCCATGTGCACAGTCTGCGAATGTGCATGCGCGCATGTGCACAAAATCTGAGATGCATTACGTGCCATGTTGCAGTCCGCGCATGCATCGTGCATGTGTGCACGTTCTCCGCGCACATGCATACGCTTTATGTACGCATGTAAGAGCATGCAGATGCGCTGTACGAATTGTCTGCGCATGCATCACGCCATGGGCGCATGTGCCCGCCGCATTGCCATATGCACTAGCGCTGACGTGCATACAGTGCATGCATCTGCACTGTACGAACGTCAGCGCATGCATCAGTGCATGTACGAATGGCCCGCTCATGCAATGGGACATTAGCGCCTGTACACACATGCCTACGCGCATGTGCAACGTCCCGCATGCATACAGCATGGCGTGCATGTGCGAAGTATGCGCATGTATACGGGTATTATGTGCCACAAAACCGCTTTCGCTTCAAAACCCCAAAACCACCATTAACACAAAAACCCATTAAACCCCAACAACCCCTAAACCTGGACAAACTCACTTAAACCGTTTGCAAACCACCTTAAAAACACAACAAGCCCCCTTAAGACCAGACAACCCCCCTTAAAACCCAGACAACCCCTTGTATTTAAACCCAAATAAAAAAAACCCCGTAACCCAAAAATTTTTTACACCCAACACCCCCCCTTAAACCGGACAACACCCTTAAACTCGTTTGCTTGCAACCCACCTGCCTAAACCACAACAAGCCCCCTTAAGCCCAAGACAACCCCCCCTTAAAACCCGGGGACAACCCCTTAAACCCGGCAACCCCAAAAATCCCTTAAACCCCAAAACAACCCCCCCTCTTAAACCTGGAACCCCCTTAAAAACTCGTGCAACCCACCGTAAACCACAAACCAAGCCCCGTAAGCCAAGACAACCCCCCTTAAAACATGGACAATCCCTTTAAACCTGGACACTCCCTTGTTTAAACCAAAAAAACCCCCCTTCTTTTAAACCCAAAAAAGCCTCGTTCAAACCCCAACAACCCCCCTTAACTTGTGCAACCCACCTTCTTCTTAGAACCACAACAGACCCCCTTAGGCCCAAGACAACCCACCCTTTAACGGAGACAACCCCTTTTAAACCCCAGACAACCACCCAAAATCCCCTAACCCCAAACAACCCCCTTCTTAAACTTGGACAACCCCCTTTAAACTCGTTTTTGCAACCCCCCGTAAACCACACAAGCCCCATTTAGCCCAGACAACCCCCCCTTTCAACCCGGACAACACTTTTAAACCCAAAAACCCCCCTAAACCCAAAAATCTCTTAAACCCCAACAACCCCCCTTAAACTGGGAACAAACCCCCCGTAAAAACTCGTTGCAACCCACGTAAACCACAACAAGCACCCTTAAGCCCAGGACAACCCCCCTTTAACCCGGACAACCCTTTAAACCCGGACAAACCCCTTTATTAAACCAGACAAACCACCCAAAAATCCCTTCCTTAAACCCCAACACCCCCTTTAAACCTGGACAACCCCCTTAAAACTCGTTGCAACCACCTTAAACCACAAAAAACCCCCCTTAAGCCCAGTCAACCACCCCTTAAAACCGGACCAACCCCTTTATTTAACAACCAAAAAAACCCCTTAACCCCAACAAATCTCTAAAACCCCAACAAACACCCTTTAAACCTGGACACCCCCCTTGTGAAACTCGTGAAACCAACCTGGAAACCCCAAAACAAGCCCCCCTGAAGCCCAGACAAACCCCCCCCTTAAACCGGACAAACCCCTTTAAACCCGACAACCCGGACAACCCCCTTTAAACACAGAAAAAACCACCAAAAATCCCCGTTAAAAACAAAAACCCCCGTAAACCTGGGACAACCCCCTTAAACTCGTTCAACCCACCTTAACCAAACACGCCCCCTAAGCCCAGACAACCCCCCCCTTCTTAAACCCGGACAACCCCTTCTTTAAACCCAAAAAAAACACCTTAAACCCAAAAATCCTCTTAAACCCCAACAACCCCCTTTAAACTGGACACACCCCCTTTTTAAAACTCGTGAAACCACCTCTTAAACCACAACAAGCCCCCTTATTTTAGTTCCCAGAAAACCCCCTCTTACCCTTTCCTTTAAACCCGGACAACTCCCTTTAAACCTTTCCTTGGACAACCATATCCTCAAAAATCCCTAACCCCCAACAAACCCCCATTGTAAACCGGACAAAGCTTTCCCTTAAACTCGTGACACCCACCTTAAAACACAACAATCCCCCTTAATCCCAGACAACCCCCTTAAACCCGGGACAACCCACCTTAAACCCCCACAAATCCCCCTTAATGCCCAGACAACGCTGCCAACGCCTTGACTAATAGCATAATCCCCATTCGCTTTTTCAAGCCGGGGGATAGTTGTTCACAAGCTTTTTGGGGAAAAAAATACCCCAACTGAACTCATTAGAGTATGCAAATGAGGTAACTAATTAGCATATATGCATGCCACATAATCCAATCAGATGAAGGGCATGGAAGTCCATCCCACCCCACCCCAAAGTTACATCACCCAGAACCCTATGGTCATGTTATCGCGTTCACAAGATTGTGTTGACCCCCAAATTAACTCATTATTATGCAAATTAGGGGACAATTAGGCATATGCCAGCCCTAAATCTAAATCAGATGAAGGGCATGATCCCAGTCCGATCCCCACCACCAAGTTACAACACCATAACCCTATGGGTCTCATGTTATCCGTTCACACTATGTGTTGTGTTGGACCCCAAATACACTCATTAATTATGCAATTAGGTACCTAATTAGCATTTGCCATGCCTCATAATCTAATCAGATGAAGGGCAGGGCAGTCCGATTCCCACCCACCAAGTTACAACACCATATAACGTATGGGTCTCCTGTTATCGCGGTCACAAGATTGTGTTGGACGCCGCCGACGCGGACGCGCGCTG
Organism: Ophioderma brevispina; assembly: GCA_023653785.1. Lineage (NCBI taxonomy): Eukaryota > Metazoa > Echinodermata > Ophiuroidea > Amphilepidida > Ophiodermatidae > Ophioderma > Ophioderma brevispina. The sequence goes on from JAMKCH010085461.1 coordinate 44,684, forward strand.
CGGAAGCCGCCGACCGCCCCCGACGCCTTTGACTGACTAGCATAAAAAAAATTTTTTCCCCCCCCTTCTGCTTTTCAAGCCGGGGGTATAAAAAAACGGTAACCGAAGTGTATGAAAATACATCACGGTCATTGGAGCACGTAATGTGGTTGCATTGGGTCACAAAGGTAACAGGTCACAAAGCGTCACAAAGGTCACAGGTCACAAGGGTCACTGAGATCACATGGGGCCACAAAGCCATGGGGTCACAACGGTCACATGGGTCACCAAGGTCACACCGGTTTTGTCACAAAGGTCACAGGGTCACAAAGGTCACATGGGTCCACCAAGGTCAGATGGGAGTCACCAAGGTCAAAAGGTCACCTCACCCTACCACGATGCAACCTGCCCCCTCCCGACACACCCCGTCGCATGCACCCGAACACTCCAGGCACACCGGCGAGTTGTGAATGGGCAAAGGTGACATTGAGGTCCACGGTCACATGAGGTTGAGGTCACCACGGGTCACATGGAGGTCACCAAGGGTCACATGGGGTCACACCAAAATCAACAAGTCACAAAAAATCACCAAGGTCAAACAAGGGCACATTCATAAGGTCACATAGGTCAACCCGCCCCTCCCCGACCCACCCCACTCCCCCGACGCACCCCAGCCCGACACACACCACCAAGACCTCACCCCACGACCCACTGCCAAACGCACAACAATCGCCATGAAAACCCTTTGAAAGACTATAAACACGCAAACGGCACCCTCACCAACAACCAACCCCCTGCCACTTCCCCAACAACCCACCCTTCCCCCTCCCCAACACCTTACCCTCCCCTCCATATGATTCACCACACAAGATTTTATGGTTCCAGGTATACCCTTACTATTGTGTTGTTTCAATGGTTTTTTTTCAAAAGATAATGAAAATTATTACAATTTCAGTAATATAATTCATAACTGGAGTGCATGATAAGGGAGGAGAAAATGGAACTTCAAGACTTCTACAGGCGGTGGTATAGGGTATTGATATTTTTCGCCTCATTTCATACACAAATTGATTAATGTTGTTTTATGGATGGGTTGTGAAAGGCATAACCCCAAACACCCTTCAAGGAAATTGATGAGGAATTCAATCGAGAAGAGAAAATAAAAGGGGATCAGAGTGGTGTCATTTGGAAACTGTCTCAACAGAAGATGTGCAAAAGAAAAAAATTTCCTGTGGGACATGACTGCCCAGCAGCTGAGGGCTTCATTATGAATGCATTCCCGCGTGTGCAGGATTTTCAGGTACCGAAGGCAAGGGCCAAATTCTGCAGAACTGAAGCCCTTACCGGATGAGGATAGGGCAATTTGGGGGGGGGGGGTGAAGAATTTATGGCTCTTACAAGGAAACATAGTGTTGTGTTCTTGAACGTTAAAAGTTTTCAACATTAAAGGCTTCTACTCACCTACCCATTTTTTAGTGGCATATTTAATTCTTCATAATTTCCTTTTAGAAAGTATTTATAATTTGTATAGTATGGTGAATACTTTGATGTTATGCTACCTTAAAGGGCGAGCGCTAGATGCGATTTTCTTAGAATTACGCAATGTAATGCTATGGGTGGCGAGTTCAAGACACATTGCCACCATGCCTCAATATGCTAACATTTTGCAGAGTTCAACCTTTATGGAAATACATTTTGAGTTTCATTACAGATGGCTCCCACAACAGAAAGTTTTTCTTAGAATCACGCAATTAGTACCGCTATGGGTGGCGAGTTCAAGACACAATTAAACCCAGCCTCAATAGCTAACCATTTTGCAGATTCCACCTTTTTTGAAATCATTTTTGATTTTTCCATTACAGATGGCTCCCACAACAGAAAGAATCAATCCTCAACTCGATTTGGAGCAGGGGAAAGAAGTACCAATTGTACAAGGACCAAGTTTTGACCGATATCACTTTGATTTTAAACGGGAGTGGGCGATGTGCGCCCAGAGTATTTTGTACTTGGAAAGCGCCTTTTTTGCCGAGAACTGATACGGATGCCATCGTTGATCAGATCTCTGTGGATATTGAGTGCGCGGATGACACGTGGGAAAAGGTGCTGGGACTTTTGTATGGAGGGCACTGTACCGTTCCAAAGATTTTCCCTTCATGACTTGGTACGAGTGGCGAGTCGTACGACTGCCAATTATGAGCATTGAGACGCTTTTTTGGGCCGCAATTATAAATTGGGCCAATACTCACTTATTTGAGATAGCCGGCATTCTCAAATCCAGGAAGCTCTGGCTGTATCTTTGTTCGTCAGATCGGCAAACCAATTTGGCCTACCAAAAATCATGAGCGTCCATATGAAAGTATGTTGCGCAGGTGCGTCGAAGTTGCTCGTCGACTAAAATAAAAGATGGCTGGGCTGAGGTAAGAAATTGATACCGATTTTATTTCATATTATCAAAAAGCATAATTGTACAACATCGCATCTAGATGGTAGTGCGAGCCACCAAATTAGCCGTTTACATAGTCCCCCAAGGCACTACATGAACCACTCTAAAATAAAGCAAATTATATCTAATTTCATAACATATTGTTCTCCGCTTCGAACTGACAACATTACAATTTGAATTGGTCTAAAAATTCCCATGTTATTGTAATAGCAATATCTGAAATCCAAGAGATTGCGCTATTTCCATGTATCTCTTGCAATACCAGGGGAGGGCGGCCAAAATCCAATTTCAGACGTCGCCATTGGTTTAACGTAAAAGTGAAATCTTGACGAAAATTCTGATTTTTTTATATGTTGTCAAGAAAATTTTCTTATTCCAAAACCGTTGGAGTTGAAGAATAAACTCCATGGAAAGTTATGCTGAATTTTTTTTGTATGATAACGAACGAGGCAGTCTATGTTGGTTCATGGGAACACATGAAAGACCGCACATCAAAGCACCCAAAATTGGGTTGTGGTTTCACTCTGTATTGCTGTACTTTCTTTTGACATTTTGGTGAGTTTGCTATAATAAATGAGGCTTTGCCGCCACCAGCTGTGCCTACATTGTTGTTTTTAAAGGGTTTAAATCAACCAGATTGTGTTTTAACGTTGCAAAAGCCTAAATTTCAACTATATTAATCAATCAGAATAAAGAGGATAAAAGAATCGTATAGGGTCAGGGGAAAAATGCGGGGGGGGGGCTACTTCCATTAAGGGATGAGTACAGGCCTTGAGGTCCAGGCCCCGAGACCATTGCACACTGTCCACCACACCCAAAGCCCTGTGTAAAAATGCAAAAGTTGTTTGGCTTAAACTTCATTCAGACTTGACCTTTCAACATTTTGTATTCTTTGTGGGCAGTGGCTTGTCTCCGTTTTTGGCTAGGGAAATGGGCTTCTCTCTTCTCAGTTTTTTGGTCACATGATGAGGAAACCCTGCATAGAAGAGTATCAGATAAAGTGGTTTGTTCATGTGATTTTTTAAAGAGACACTGGCAGCATTTGAAAAATAGTGCGCCCTAAGATTTTTCAAAATCGATATTTTTGCATGGTTGTAGGCTTTTATATAAAGCCCTCACTGAACTGATTAAGACCAAATCACATTCCTTATGGGTAACTAGCATATTTTATAATTTAACGTCCGCCGGCGACATTAAATTCAACAGACGACGAAATGGCTTTTAACACACACGTCCCTCTGTATACATGTTTCCCATTCTATGCACACTGTTTTGATCGTTCTATACCTTTGTGTTTTTAATATCATTGGTATGAGTCAAAAATATTCCTGTATTACACATTTGTGATTAAAGTTTATGGAAAACTTAAAGTTGACCTCAAATTACCTGGATGTCCTTTACCGCATATCAATGTCCTATCTATTTTTGGGTATGCTATTTTTATGTGTTAAAATATATGTCCTGTTTCTTCCCATGGCCTACACTTCATTTTGAGGCAAATTGAGAACTTTATATTTTGGTGAAATGTGCCAGTGCCGCTTAATACCCATATGAGGCATTGTTTCCCTTATGACCTGCATTTGTCTAGTTCCCTCAAGGATGTGCAAGAATATATTGGTGGAAAATTTTACCGGAGTCAATTCAACAGTTTTTTACACACGCACCATTTAACCATTGAGAATAAGGTTTGCCTTCAATTGCCAGTTTGACACCATGGGATTTGAGAACAAACATTTAGTGGGTGCTGTCCTGTCTGGTAAGATTATGCCACATAGCACATTCGCAGCATTGGGGTTACAAACTGCCCCCAAAACCACACGCGTTCTTTCATTCTGCCCATCGATTTGAGGCCTATAAGCTTGTTGGTCATTAAGGTTTGTGCTCACAAATTGCTGTGTTGCCAGAGCGACGGCAGGCAGAGAAGTGTCAAAACAAGACAACACCCAGCTTCATCTCTTAGCAACTATAACTGTCCATATTCCATCTCAAAGTGGCAAACTCACCCCTATAAATCAACTAGAAAACACTCCCTGAAAGACACAAGAGGTATGCCTAGTGATGAATGCAGCCCTTAAGCCACCTAGACCAAAATGAGAAATTCCTTTCAGACAGAATGTGTGACATTCCTTCGCCCCAAACAAGTTTTGTTAGAAGAGGAAGCTTGTGGCATATCTGAGGTCCAATCACACGATCAAAGGGCAAAGAAGTGCCATTATTGAGGCCCATAAACTTAGGGTCACCAGTTTTGTGGCTTCAAGTTCTGCTTTATGTGCAGATTCAATCAACAATCTAGGCTACCTAGCTAATGACTGACCAGCCACATAGACAATCATAGTTTTCTGCAGAAATGGACAAGTGCATTTTTCTTCACTCAGTGCATTGGCCTTTTTGGTGTTCGGTACCGTTGGGTTCGAGATAGCCTCGTGAAACAGTGAATTTGGCATCCAAATCTCACTCTAGCTTCTTTTTAACTGTAACTTTATAAAAGAAAAATATTTCAATGACTACAAAGTCCAAAAAAGATTTTAAAACATACCCCCCACACTCTGTAGTCCTTGCCCACTTCCCCAACATTGATTGATGGGAGTTCACTAGTTTTGGTGAGCATATCCAAATGGTAGCGAGTGTTTGTTCCAACAATTTTTAGAGATTGTATCATCTTTTAATCGCCTTTGTAAGATTATAGCGGCATCTACACATTACTCCAAACGAAACAAGATTAACTTATCAATTCATAAAGTTGCTGCCCATCAAAGATCCTGGGATCAGGAACTGCCCAACTAAGAAAGTGAAGGTTTCTAGCCCAAACAGAACTGGAACCTGTAAAAAAAAAACTGAAAACTTGGCCCTGGAACCGCACTGAAACTGGCACTGGAACTGGCACCGGAACCGGTACTGGACCCGACCCTGATAACTTGAATAAAAACTAAATACAAGGCAAAATCAAAAGGTTTTTTTGTACTTCAATAACAAAGTAGTCGGAAGGCATTTCAGCCGAGTTGAGCTTAGAACGATGCTAAAACGGCGACCTATGTCCCAACTCCTTAAGGTCCTACTTATAAAAAGGGGGAAATTCTTTCAAAAAATGCAAAATAGCTTGGTACAACAGTTCAAGTAAAACATGAAAACAAACGTCATGATGTGAGAGCAGTGTGGGAAATTGAGGTAGAGCACAATCCGACTTTTGCTGCGGAAAACCCGTGTGGAAGAATGACATGAAACTTTGAATCTGTTTGACCAATGGTTTTTGTAAAGAGACATTGCAACACCAAATAGTGATATTATTGGTTCACAATTTGCTTTTCGTTTTCCATGATGTATAAACTTGCTCCAAAGAAATACTAATGACCTGGATTTTGCAAAACAGCATAGAAGTATTGTAGCATGGCAAGGACGGCCTATTCTATGCATAATGCCATTGAGTTTATATGGTGACAGGTTTTTCACAAAGATGACACCGTTGTAACAGCCCAACAAAGCTCTCCGTTTTTGGCAGGGTGTCGGAAGAATTCACAGCTCAAAAATGAAAATTGTGTGCCATACAGACCCAAGATCACCATCGCAATCTTTACTTCAATCCCTGCATGCAGATCTTTACGATTTTGGCGTGCAGCAACCACATGGTGTTGTACTAATGAGACAGCAGCTTACAATAATATGACAGAGTGTGAAATCATATGATTTTTAGTTTAAAAGGTCCATGGACAAGCAGAATTAGGTATTTCTTAATTTCTTACATTTTCGTACCTCAATGTATCCTGATCATATCGCAACACAGATTTTTAAAGTGAACATCGGAAAGTGTTAAATTTCAAGCATAAATATACCCTTATTGACAGGGCCATCTCCTGTTTTCGTTAACGCGTATCAAGATGCTGGAGTTGGAGTTGACCCCGTTAATGTCAGATAACAAGTTTTGTAAAACAAAGCTCACACGTGGGCTAACCCGGACCGCACCGCACACTCCGATATCTCTCCTGTCGTGTTCTTTGTCCTGGGAACTTGAATAAAGCTATGCTGTTCTGATTCTCCTTGTTGGTACGGCACCGCTGGTGGCAGCCGTCAACAATACAGCCCCATTAATCGTAATTTTAAGCATCATCAGAAAATTATGCCATATGATAAAACACGTATGACGCATATCAAGAGAAGTCAACGTGGTACGTATGCAAGGAAAACTGGGGCCACGCGCAGTCCGTTCCACGACAACGATCATGACGCGTATCGCGTATTTTGTTACTCGGACGTCACTTCTGTGTCACGCTTGCCAGCGCGATAATCACTTTTCATTTTGGAATTTCCTTTGAAAGCTCGTCCAAAACACATGATATTATGCCCAATTTTCATCAATATACGGTTTTCTCAATTACTGCTCATGCCAGATTATTACATTGTACCAATACATACTATGATGAAAACATTTTTTGGTGGTATATAAGTAATAACCTGATTTAAAGCCTGTCCATGGACCTTTAAGTGATGCTGGACTAGTCATTGACGTCCAATCTTCACACATTGGACAACTTCACTGGGTTAGGCACCAATGTAAGGGCTAGAAATTTCGGCGGAGATCCGAGCATCTATTCTCACAAAGATTCTCGTAAACCGATTGCTATGAATCAATGTGATTCTCGTTAAACTTCAAACTTTAAAACCCAGTGGTGTGAATTAGATGTTTCCCGCAAAATTTGTTTTAGGGAATCAAGAATGATTCACCTACACAGCGACAAAAATTTACCCCTGCACATGTGTTGTGGTGGGTGTGATGGATGACATTTACAATTAAGTGCCCGTTTCGTGCAAAAAGAGCTACAGATTAGAAATTAATTTGTCGATGAGCATTGACTCCATTATTGCAAGTGTATCTTACAAGATATGATAATCCCCAATATGTGGATTACCGTTGATGAGTCGCTGATTTTGTTCCAGGGAAGACTATTATTTAGGCAGAAATTACAAAAATAAGCGTGCTCGATGTGGGGTAAAAATGTTCCCTTTTGCATATCTGATGGGATTACCCTTAGGTTTTCGCATCTATACCTTAGATGGAATTCCTTACGAAGACGATGCAGCTGGAATGGAATTCCTTGCAAGTGAAAAATTAACTAAACTTGATCGAACTAACTTGGAAGGGTTACCATGTTTACATGGACAACTATTATACAAGCCCACAGTTAGAGACATATTGCTAAAAAGAAAACTCATCTCTGTGGAAAGTTGGACCACCAAATCAGTTGCGACTTTCCGAACCAGCAAAAGTAATCCCACAACATGGATTGTGGTTGATATTGTTAAATTACCCCAAACACGACTAGTCAATTGGGCATTTTGTAATATGCATTAGTAAGACCACCTTTAATTGAGATACTTGTTTGGTTTTCCGTGACAACATGTGATGGTGTCAAAATTTTAATTTAACTAGCAGAAGGTGAAACAACTAGACCTGGCACGATAACTATTATACAGCACAACTTGCAAACAAAAAATGTTACTTGCTGACAACGACCCAACTCTGTTGAACAGTCCGTGTAAATAAAAAAAATTACCAAACTCAACAGCAGGCAGCCCAACAAGAATCGTGGTGCAACATTCACTATATGGACAGCGACAAGACTTTACTAGCTGTGAAGTATCACTAAGCATGGACTCACTAAGCAAATGGACAACCTAAAATTGTCCATATGCTGTTCACAATGCACAGCTATGGGACAGTAAACACAGGCAGAATCACAAGAACAAATGTGCCCATTATCAAGCCCAAATGTGTCTCCAACTACAATAAAAACATGGGTGGTGCTGACTTGACTGACCAACAAATTGGGCATTCAGAGTATCTGCCCAATGCGTAAGACCATGAAATGGTACCACAGGGGGCGATTCGTCTTAATTCTCCAAAATGCTGCTCAACAAGGGCCTTCCTCAGAGGGGCGTTGGGTGGTGGGGGGTGTGTTTACACCCCATTCAAATTTCTTCTGTCGCAAAATTTTTTAACTTTCCGTCGATAAGGGTATGTCCGCGCAACTGATTGATGACGGCACTATCGGCGATTCACTCCTCCACATGTGTTGTTGCTTGTTTTGTTTATAGCTCGGTAAAGAACTTGCTGTCGGTTGCGGTCGACCCCCCCGCTTTTCGGAATTTCGAAACGAGTGCAAAACTCTGTGTCCTAACCTTGCGAGCTCAGCGAGCCCGGAAAATTGAAAATTTCTTGAATCCTGCCCATGATTTTGTCGGGCAAACACATACTCAACACCCCACCCCCCCATCTAAAATGGTCTTGAATGCCCTGGCTGCTCAATGCCAGAACTGTAACACCAGAACATTATGTCACAGACACGACAATCTGAGATAGTTTGCTATGGGAGTTTGTGCAGATGGATTGTGGCCTCGAGACCAACGTTAACCCGATGAAGAAGAGTCTGTTTGGATTGGCAAGCGAACATCCCCAAATTACTTGAAAAGCAACCGCGAGTTCAGAGTATGCGGCCTCAAGAGGTCATCGCAAGAAGTATGCATGTTGTATGCGAGAAATTTCCGGCATATGCCACAAAGGAAACTGTACCAGGACTGTGTGTAAAGCCTTGTGACAAATGCCCTGGAAGTGATCAACCCAACAAAAACCTCAGTTTGGTACACTCAGAAAAATATTGCTAAATTATAAAAGTGCATCAATCTAGAATAATAGACTGAACATTGTTCTTTTGTATTATATGTGCATGGTTGTATTTTGTGGCTAAACAAAGAAGCATGTTTTGAAATTGGCAAGTTAATTTGAGATTTTATAATCTACAGTGTACTGATACTGGTACTGCAGAAAATACATATTTTATTGGGTACCCAGTACATAAACTTTCATTGGCCTACATTTTTTTTGACAAAATAAAAAACCCAACATTTACATGTATATGTTACCACCCAATTAAAAAAAATAAGTACCACCTAAATGGAAGAATTTTATTTCCAAAACATGATTCTTGAATACCGGTACCATATTTATTTTTCAACATGGCAAAAAAATGTCAAACCATAAAGCTAACATGCTTCCTTGTGCATGTGTTGCAGTTGTTTGGTTTTCATTCAAAACAAAAACAAGTATAAAAATATTTGAGTGCGGTGAGAATCCAGTAAAACTTCATGAGTGTAACAAATATAAAAACTTGAATTCCAAGCTTGATTTTTGATACCATATTTACCTTTTGGAAACACAGCAAAAAATAACCATAAGGCCCTTGAAACTCAATTATGAGTTTTCTTGTCACATTTTTTTCAGCCATAATGAGGGGAACTCTTTCATATTAATTGGCTACATGCGTATTTTTTACAGGAACTGAACCTACAGGGGATCGACGAAATACGAACAATATTGGTTCTATTTTTTAGACTCATTTCCGAGACTTTCGAGAGAGGTTTCTACCAAAAATTAAAATATCGACTGAAAAGATGATGCTCGAACAGAATTTTTCAAAATAATGAAGTATTGTTCAGATTTTCTGCCAGCAACGCGGCCCCAAACTCATAACGCGGGCAGGGACAGAAACTAATAATCGAGTTTTCAGGGCCTAAAAGCCAATTACCATTTTATATGCATCTCTTTGGTTTTTGTAGAAACAAAGCAATGAAAACAATATATTGAATGTGCTTTTGAATAAATGTGACTTGTTCGAGACCTATGTAACATATGTTGTGTGTGTGTGTAGTGTGTGTCACCTTATGTAAACGTGTCCTGAACTCCTAATATGCATAATGGGAACAACAACTTTAGTCCTTGGGCCAGAGAGGTTGGTCGGTAGCCATCCGGAATGGCAAAGCGGTGTGGTAATCAACTTATCAAACATCATCTATAAATAATTTATGCATGATAGACATTCAAGTACCTTACTGACCCGATTATAATCCCATTCTCGAGCAAAATCCCACCCCTAAGTTTGTTATTTTTTTTTTTTTTTTTTTTTTTTTTTTTTTTTTTTTTTTTTTTTTTTTTTTTTTTTTTTTTGTTTTTTTTTTTTTTTTTTAGGAAATTACAGAAATTCTAAAGATCTCGGTTTTATTATCCCATGCCAAAAAATTGGCCTACACTGACTGCAAAATTCGGAACCTATTTATTCTTAACAACTGTTAGCCTTGATTCAAATGATATGCATGTTCCAATACAAAATTCCATAGTAAACTTATATATTCCATCTCAAGAATTTAGAATGACGTCTGAACCATTAAAGTGTGTGAAAACATCACATTTAAGTTAGAACTCGGGCAAAGTGTCAGAGATGCAGCTAAGAATGACGTTTTCTGGTTCAACACACTCAAGGCTTTCTACTTCACTCTGAAGTGATTCTACAATATTTTTTTAACGTCTTTTTCCATATTTCAGTAAAAATAACATGTCAATAAACAATTATTCAGTTTCATAAATTCACTAACAAATATTTTTTGGTGGATTTGTTTTCTGAAACGAAAAGAATATTTTGAACAGGTCATGTGTATGGTCAGAGGGGCCCCTAATGAGGGGACAGCAAATCACATTGGCTGCCCGGCAAAATTGGTTCAGTTTTGCCACTATTTTGTTCGTTTTTTGCAAAAAAATCACTATACAAGTTACATATAGTCATGTGACAAAGATTGAAATCTACTTTATAATGAGGGTGGAACAACGTACTATCGAAAAAACGGCAATTTTTTTAAACATTCTGAGTATTCAAAGTTCGGAAGTCATGAATGAAGTGGCTATATAGTGTATGTGGCGTGTAGGCCAAGACATTTTTACTCCGGCTTCGGCAAGATTCGGGCATTATCCCCCCCCCATATTTCAAGTATTCAGCTTAAAAAAGGGTGGGGACTAGACCGGTCTGTACGGTAGTAGCTTAATGCCTGTAATTTGCATAAACAAAATGGTCGCCATTGAAATTGCTCCATAACTAGTTTTAGCCAGATGTTGTCCTTTAGAAGGAATTCTTTTAGTGGAATAATGCTAACATGAGGTGTTTGACAAAGGACAACCACCAGAAACCCTCAATCCAAACATTTTAATAAAACCTAATCTGCATAAATCCAAAATGGCCACCATTTTCATAAATTTGGAGCAAATTGGAACTTAAAACCGTCAATTGTTCAAGGTATCACAGTGTGTGATGAACAAGCACTTTTAAAGTTTTGCATTACACTCTTAGTACTAATCTAACTATTTATAACAATACTTCGAAGGTGACAACCTAAGCATGATAATTTGCATAAAGAAAAGGGCCACCTTTGAAATTTGTTGACGACATGTGTAGCAGAACTCTTCTTTAGTGACCACTATGCTAACACAAGGTGTTTTGATATGGACAACCATCGAACTCAATCCTGCATTGTTAATTACACGCTAATTTGAAAATGGTGCCCCAAATGGCCGCCATTTTTCGTAATTTGGAGCATTATTTGACTTTAACAGTCCATTGGTCATGTATCACATGGATGATCTTAACTAAGTTTACCTTTCCCACTATTGCACAGTTTATAATCATATGTGTATGCAAGATTCAAGGGGACCACTTGAGCATAGCTAATTTGCATAAACAAATTGGCTGCGATTGGAATTGCGCCTTAACTATTTGCGGCCATATCCGACTCTAGAAGAAATATTTTAGGTACAAACTCCCCACAAAACTGCTAAAATGAGATGTTGATTAAACACAACAAGATGAATTCATATTCCATCTCTTTAAATAAATCTAATTTTATATCCCAAATGTCGCTATGTTGCCCCAAAATACGCATTTCTGTACTTGTTGTCGGCTTTTTGAATTGTAGCCACTTTTGAATCATGGGCGTTTTAAGTGTTATGTATTATACTCGGAATAAATTTGTCTATATACATTTTTTAAGCACCTAAGTTGCAATATAGAATATTTGAGGATCCATCTTGTACTACATGTTTTTCAGTAGTTTTTTTTTTCAATCAATTAGAAATGCGGACTTTTTGGCCATAAATAACATTTTGACCAAGGGCATTATACAACTATTCACCAATTCAAAGTCTCTTATAAGTATTTGCCAATCTATTCCTCTGTATTTTGCCTCGTCTGCTCTTCCTCGTCCCCATAAGCATCAGAACTGTCCAATGTAATGACCTCACCTTTCATGTTTTCACCTGTGATACCTTGCACAAATCTGTACAGTGACATCCCATTAGACATACATACACAGTCTGGCAACTCGCCCACTCTTGGGCAATTATTGAAGGTTAAGACTCTGTAGCAGGTTTGCCATTCATCCACTAATGATCAAATTACATCAGTACGTGCAATTCCTCCATGAACCATAATTGGGGCTTGAAGTGTCTGGAAGGCTTCTACGGCACCATTTAGTTTGCTCATCTGCCTTAAGGGTTTCGGCAGCCCTCACATGGAGGAAGCAGGCCAGATACAATTTTGGCTTTCTTTGGCTCTGAACATTAGTACCACAAGTGTTCTCATCTTTGATGGTGACCTAGCACATACTAACAACATGACTCTTTTGAGTTTGCAAAGAAGTTCATCAGCCAGTAAGCAAACGAGAGAGAGAGAGCGCTCGCGAGCGGAGGCCGCGAGAGAGAGAGAGAGGGGAGATAGAGGGGGGAGCGAGAGATGTCCCTTGTTCTCATTTAAGGCATTTGGCCTCGAGAAGTACCAGCTCTAAAAACTCCAAGAGAGACCGACCCACCCCCTTTTCTGCCACCATACTGCACCCAGTTTGCATCGTTGAACGGATCTCCGCCTGGTCTTCACAATGACATTAGCGCCCTATGTTTATGAAGTGTAGAACTCAAAACCAGACAAGGTACATCAAGGCATACTTCATATACAGTAATGGAATGCGACTGTCAGCGCATTTGCTACCAAAGGCAATGTTCTGGAGCTAAAACTACTCAATCCCATTTACAAACTTCAAAGTTCACGCCGTGAACTAGATTCACCCATCAAGACGTGAACAACTTGGCCATCTCCCTCCATTGAGAACTGTCTGACCCGTCCTTGCAGATATAGATGTTTCCATTGTCTGTGGTTCTGTTGCACAACCACAGGTAGTGCTCTGGAAATGCTTCCAGGTAGCCCCTTCTGCACGAACCTTAGATTGGCTTATTCTAGTTCCAATCTGTTGAAACATGCCGCCATTCAGTCCACTAGGAGTCAGCTCCGGTGGAAGATGCTCATCACGTCAATACCAATTGATGTACTTGTGTTGATAGCAAGTCTTTCTTTCCACAATGCAACGCTCTTAAGCTCCTTAGTGACTGATTCAAGAGGTTTGACTTTGCTTAAGAAACTCTCTGGAATTAAGGTGGTTAGCAGCTGGTCTCTGCCTGACATAGGGTGCTTCCCATTAGATTACTTGACAGCTACGTCTTGCATGCTCGCTACACTATGACAGATATCTGATGGGGCAATTCCTTCTAAAATGTCTACGTTCTTCGTTGGTGTTGGACTAAGACTCTTATGATAAGCCGGCAGGAGCAAATTTTTTAACGTGAGTCAAGCTTATTGCCATGGGTTGATTCTTCCCATACAGGCATTGTTGCTCCAACAATGGGCAGACCAAGAGATTTCCATGTGTTTGTTCCACAACCAGGTAGTGTCCTGGATCTGCTTCCAGTTAGCCTCACTTCTGGCCGGAGAACCTTAGATCGGCCAATTCTGGATCTCATCTGTTGAGCTAGCCATTCAGCCCATGTGGAGTCGCTCCAGTGGAAGATTCATCACCAGGTTCATACCATAGATGTTACTCCCTTAAACTCCTTAGAGACTGATTCAAACTCTTCTGGATTTAAGGCGGTTGGAAGCAGGTCTCTGTCTGGACGTAGGGTGCTTCACATTAACTACTTGGCAGCTACGCCTCTTGCATGCTCGGCTACACTACTAACTGTTGGAGCATTCCTCTAGAGTATACGTTTCTCCATTGGATGTTATTGCGTGATCATACTTTTTAATCTCTTCGTCTTCCTTGATGTGGGTCTTATAAGAAGAGTGCGGTCCAATCTCTAGGTAGACAGGTTTTTATCGCAGTGCTCCAGGGGTGGTCCAGACCAGGTTACTTTAAGGCTGACTTTTGGCTCCATGGTTGTGTAGATGGAAGCACACACCTGTCCCTCTTGGTACGGATTTGCATGTAGGTGTTTTCCTCGAGTAAAATTAGGGTTCATCCACATCTTAGAGAGCTCTCGTTCAACATAGTTGTGAAGTCTGACTTGCTTGTGTGCTATTCCAAGATCGTCTGCATAGATAAAGAAAAGATAGGTTCCGCACTCCTAGGTTATGGTCGTTGGTATAGATGTTTAACAGGGGTGCAAGCACACTCCCTGTGGTAGACCTATCTTGAGCCTACTTTATCAGCTCTTCTTCGCTCCTTAGCTGAACAAAGAACACCCTGTTTGTAAGCTACAAACGAGCTTATATGGTGGCGCAGTCTTTCAAGAGGATGGAGTGGCAAATGCTTGTAATGAGAACTTTGTGAGTTGGCCAATAGTTATGTATAATGCCGTATGTTATGTATTGTTTACTTGATAACATATTGATAGCGATATGTGCTAATGACGGGTAAAACCAAAATTGTAATTCACAGGCAAAATGTGCATAAAATATTGAATTAACTACTGAAACACACTATAATTGTAGTTCAAGAATGGATCATCAATATGCCGTATGAAAAATAAGTGGTTGAAAGCTATATAAAGTGCAGGTAGTATAGTCTTTGTTGTTCCAGATCTAGGACATTTTCATAACCGCAAGGAAAGTTCCACTCTGATTTTATTTTGTCCGGGTGGTTTTAAAGGTCGTTAGGAATTAGACATATGAATTGCAAGTACAATAGATTAACACCTAAAATAACCCATGATTGAAAACTGGCCACCATTTAAAAAGCAACCTAAGTGCTGAAATGCTGGTTCCAATGGCATTTTTTTTAGGATATCTGCAAATAAGGTTTATTAAATAGCAGGCCATGAATTCATTTCTGATTGTTTTTAATCAACACGCTCATTTTAGCATTTTGAACCTAAAATATGTCTTTGATCGGGATATAGCCGAACTGTTATGGGCGCAATTCATGCACCCATTTTGTTTTATCACCAATTCAAATTTACCTTGCTAGTTGTTCCCCTTGGAAGTCTTGCATACGATGTATATAGTTATATTTGAGCAATAGTGTAATATAACTTTAGTGTAAAGGAGTTTCATCCTATGATACCTGTGAATGTTGAAGTCAAATTATTCTCCAAATTAATACGAAAATGGCGGCCATTTTGGATTTAGCAATTAGGTTTAATTAAGATGTATGTATTTGACGTCTGGTGGTTGTCCATTATCAACCATCTCATGTTACCATTTTTTTTACCAAAATAATCCTTCTACATGACATGGTATGGCTGAAACCATTATGGAGCAACTTGAAATGGTGTCCATTTTGTTTATGCTAATTAGCATGCTTAAGCATCCTACTGTGGAAAATCTATCATGCAAAATTATTTAACAGTTGAAGTGTCTTAACAAGTGGTAGTACTCTCTCGTTTTGCCACTCTATGTGGTAATCATCTCGTGGCCCAAGCACTATTGTTTTTATAGTCATGCACATACCACCAAGTGGATTCTCTAAGCACTGTGGTGGCGTTTGCCCTTTTGGTTTATAGGTTATTTCTCCAGGTACTATTGTATGTAGTTATCCCAGGTATTAATCTAGTGTCCAAGACTGTACTGAGGGGATTAATATATATAATCCCTCAACAGAGTTTTAACACCAGACTAGGTTCATGTAGTCTCAGGTCTTCCACTTTCGGATTATGGCCATCTTGCAAAGCCACTTTCCAATTCTGGGAGACATTCTAACTCTAAGTACGACATGCCATGTTTGTATATGTATGCATAAAAAGTATGGGTCACACTTTGAATAGCACAAGTACTTGAGGTCGGGTATTAAATTGATCTGAATGAGGAATGCTATGGAACTAACACCTTTTTGTTTAGTTCGAAAGAACCTCTACTACATGGATTACAACTTGATTTCTGGATCGGAGAACCCATAGTCCCAGGAGAAATCTCAAGAGTAATATGGATACAATCATGGCGACTGAGATGGAACCCGTTACTTATTGTTAGCAGACAAATTTCTATTGCTCACTACTTTATATTTTCAAAACAGAATACATCAACAGATCTCCTTTGTCCTACCACTGAAGTGTAATTTCAATGGATTTGCCACTCATCTTGTTCTGTTTTGATAAGAAACACAATGGTAACCTGTTTCTAATTTGAATGCCAATCAAATCCATGTATTCTAAAATTTTCATGCAATAACCTGCACAATAATCCGACTACCAACATTTCAGAAAAGAAATTCATAAGATTTTTGTGACAATACTGGAATAAATATCACTGTCGGGTATTTCTACGATATCAGCAGATGTCGTGCAATTCAATAGCGTTCATTGAATAAATTCCAAAGTAAAATAATCGCAAAAGGTTTTATATCCCATTTTTGACCTCTTTAAAGGTCCATGGCCCCTATCGCCTATAGGAGCCTCGTGCCCCCAGAATTCCAATTTTACCGGAAGTGGTCAACATTTTGGTATCAGAAGAAATCTACTATTTTTTCTCATTTACCCCTTGCAATCTTAGACCAGGATGTTTGGTTGGTAAGTTATGAGCGAAAATGTGGCCCCATTTTGGTCGACCAATATTAAATTACACATTACTTACTCTATGGGGCTTACAAAATTCATTGTTTTTTAGCTCTCACATCAAAACGGATTGAATTCGGCGCGAAACTTTAACAGATGTGGTTTTGGAGTCAAGGCCAACCTATCAAGAATAAAACTCCATATCCTTAAATCGGGCCATCCCCTTTAACTATATACATGTTCCACTTCTACGTGTAGCCATTGGGTCAATGCACAATGCCTGTTTGAGCACAGGATGCTATGCAAGTTTTGATTTCATGCCCTAGCAAATGAATCAAGCTTATTAAAACAGCTTTTGTGTTTTCATTTTGAAAATATGCTATAAGGTAATCTTCTAAACCGTGCTTCATACTCTTACACATTACCGCCTGGATGAGTGAGTACCCCTAAGGGGCCGTAAATAAATTTGGATGGGAGTTGTATAAAATGGTATTTTTTTTTCTTAATAAACTTCTCACCTTAATATTGAAGACCTAATTTGTCTTGAATCCAAATGATATGATCTATATAATTTATTTTGGTCACTGCAGTCAGCACCAGAAGAGCTCATCCTCTACTGCATTGGTCTCAAGACCAGAGAATATCCTGAAACTTTCAAATCTTAGATCTGCATGCATGCTACTCTGGGGGGGCCAGTTCAGTCTAAAAATAGCCTGATGTTACATTTTTGGGTAAAATTATAAAGAGTGGGGAGGGGGGATCAAGCACCCCAGCCCCCTTCGCAATACATGCTACTGGGTCTTAAGCCAGAGATCTCTGTTTCACATTCCAAGAATGCCAATGATTATTTTTTCAATCTACCAGGCACTAATAGGAGATGAAACATTAAGTAGCAGATATTCATCTCATGACAATCTGCTTTAAGGTTTAATAAAACCATTCCTTTGTAATTCTTTAATTGACCCTACTCAATAATCTAATGCTTGGAGTGTTGAAAGTTGTGGTTTAAAACGAT